>JANEHU010000173.1:0-246786 GCA_027563435.1 Nasonovia ribisnigri
TATATATTTATCTTAATTGTATATTAATTAAATAATAATATTATAGTATTTAATTTTAATTTATTCATTTTTAGGAAATTTTTTGTTGACTTAATATAATTGTGATTTATTTAAATTTTGACTATTTGTAATTATATTGTATGAATAGTGACTATGTATTTATATATTTTGTAATATTGTCATTTAAACGTTAAATTTTTCATTTAAAATTAATGTATTTAAATTATCAAAGTATGCCAGGGACAAAACGTCCTATGGCTAATAACTCTCCGGGACGAAACGTCCGTGGACTGGTTTTTTTGACGGGGACGAAACGGCGGGGGCGAAACGTCCGCGATTCGTGGGTGACGTCCTCAAAAATGAAAAACAAAAATATGTGCACCACCTGCACCTATGATTTTTACGGCACTGACCACGCTGTGCGCCTGTACCTGTAGGACAATTTGATGAATTACCATTGGCGGACATCCATCGAAAAATTTGGGGGGGCTACGATTTTTCTTATGAATCAAAGGCGTGGGGGTGGGGGCTATGCCCCCACACCCCCCATTAATAATTCTAAACAAAATTTTAATTTAACATTGAAATAATTTTACTGAACAACTGAACGAAATATTTTGAATAAAATGGATGTCTAATTACTTTTTTTTATATTTAAAATTTAATATAATATAATCTTACATAACAAATAATAATATAGTTTAGGTACTGTAGAAAATAAATAGGTACTATAAAATATTTGTCTTAAATGTTTTATTTTAAAACCATCATCCTTGAGGATTTAGAAAATTCATTTAAAATACATTCAGTATCCATATTTTTTGTTACATCTTTCTCTATATGTAGAATAGACAAATTTGTAAAACGTTCTTGGTACATAGAAGTTCTCACCCACGTCTTTATTCTTCGCATAGCCGAAAAAGATCGTTCGCAAGTTGAAGAGCTGACAGGTAAAGTAGACCCGCTATAGCTGCTGCCTAAAAAGTTTATAAACCACTGTTGCAAACAATAATTATCTACAAAAAAACAATGGTTGTTTTATTTGCTTTGCTCTCTAATATCAGTAATTCTTTAGGAAACCCGAAAAACGGGGATTTTTACTCAAAATTAGTTTTTAACAAAATCGATTTTTTAACTTAAAAAAAAAATCATGGTAGTCACAAGAAATATACTGTTCTCCATACAATTTTCAAAATATTTAGACTCTTACTTAGACAAAATTCATCTAAATTATCATGAAAATTTGCAAATTATTTTGAGTTAGAAATCCATAAAATGTTTTATTTTTATATCTAAGATTTGAATATGTAATACAATAATCCTCATAAGTTTTTTTATCTTAAACAAAACAAAAAAGTTTACTGGGAACTCAAGTTAAATATTTATATCGATTGCAGTTAAAATTTTTACGACATTGAATATTCCACGTTGAATAAGGTTACTATAGTTGATAGCTAGGTCTATAAAATATTCACCTTTACATTAATTTTTTCTTATTTTGCTCTACATTTTATTGTAATTCAATAATGAATAACTGTAGATACTCAACATTTTCATCCGATATTTATTTTATCATTTTCTATACGTGATATAATTTTTAAAATATTTTGATTCTTTTTGCTTTTAAATATTTTCAATTCATGTGAATACAAAATTAGATTCTGAGTGGAGCAATCAATGTATTTTTTTATAAAGGAAGCTGCGGTTAATGAAAAATAAGTGAAGGAACTTGGTTCGATGGATTTAAATGTTGAAAACGGATTATGATTGATCAACAAGTTTACTAAGTACCTAGACCGAGGGATCCGGAAGGCAAATACATTTTAAGGAGCAAAAAAAGTTTAGAAATTGATATGGTAAAAGGTAGTAGGTTGTTTAGGTATAAAATCTATTTAAAAATATTTACAAAAAAAATGAAGGGGAATATTGGAGCCCGCATAGGCAAATTATTTTTAAGGAGCAAGAAAAAAAAATTTAGAAATAATTATATGGCACCAGGGTATATGTTTAAAAAATTTGTCTAGAAATATCTCTAAGATTAAAATTGATGAAAAAAAAATTGGTAGAGGAACGGGGAGCCGGCAGGCCAATAATTTTTGAGCAGCAAGAACAAATGTTTAGAAATTAACCTGACACAATAGGTCTTTGATGTGTAAAAAATTGGTCTAGATATATCTATAAGATTTAAATTGATGAAAAAAAATTGGAAGAGGAACGTGAGAGCCCGCAGGCAAATTCTTTTTAAGGAGCAAGAAAAAAAATTTAGAAAAAAAATAATATGGCACTAGGGTTAATGTTTAAAAAATTTGTCTATAGAAATATTTATAAGATTAAAATTAATGAAAAAAATTTGGAAGAGGAACGTGGGAGCCCACAGGCAATTACTTTTTAAGGAGTGGGAAAAAAAATGTAGAAAAAAATGTTTATGGTAAATGGTTGTTGTTTAAAAATTTTGGTTTAGAAATATCTACAATAACATTTAAATTAGTTAAAAAAAACTTTGAAAAGGAATGTGGTAGCCCGCAGGCAAATAGGTAAGAAAAAAATTTATATGTCACCATGTTGTTTAAGTCTTAAAAATCTATATAAAAATATCATCAAGATTTAAATTGAGTAAATCAAACAATTTTGAAGGGGAACGTGGGAGCCGGGAGGCAAATGATTTTTAAGGAGCAAGAAAAAAAAATTTAGAAAAAATTATATGGCACCAGTGTATAATGTATATGTTTAAAAAAATTGTCTAGAAATATCTACATGATTTAAAGTCGAAAAAAAATTGAAAGAGGAACGTTAGAGCCCGCAGGCAAATACTTTTTAAGGAGCAGGAAAAAAAAATTTAGAAAAAATTTTAATGACACCATGGTGTTGCCAATGTTGTACACATTCGCACGTCGCTTAGGTCCAATTGGTGTTAATGCAACACCAGTTTGATGTTAGTTGGGTTATTATGAATCAACAATCTATTAATGTTTTATACTAACCAACACACGGGGTTAAATTAACAACAAGTGATGTTAAAATAAGATATATTGATAGTGACGGTATGTAAGGAATTAGTATTAAATATAACACCAATAAATGTTATATTAACTATTACATTAGTTGTGTATTATTTTTTTAAGCAACATTTTTATTGATTTTTTTTTAGCTTCATATGGTTTTTAAAATACTAGGAATGTTTTGAATTTTGGAGTGACTTTATAACGTGTTCAAATAATTTTATTTTGGACTTATTGACGCATTGTCTGTAGGGTGTTTCTTTAGGTCACCCAAAAGTGTGCAAAAATATTTCTACTTATAATACAAAACCGCAACTCTGCCTCCATCCTCTGATATTAAAAGTACAGATTCTCAACAGAAAAATTAAATTTAAGACAAAGTTATAAATCAAGTCACTACAGTCTTTCTTTTGTAACAATTTTTCTGATTTCATTGATTTTCAGCATTTGTACAGTTAGGGAAAAAAGAAGACTATATCGTTTGCACAAGATTGTGACTCAATATTTTTATATATTTACCTAATATTTTTGAATTATGGCTATGAACATGTTTTTTTTTGTATTTTGTTTATATAGTAGGTTGTTTAAAATAAGTGTGTATACCTATGTGTGGCAACTGGCAAGGATTTGTTGCTAAAATCCCAGGTGGTCACCCATCCGGGAGCTAGCAACACCGGCCGATACGTACACTCAGAGTGTTTCTTCGTTTCAAGCGTGGCCCCGCACCACTTTATTTTTTTAATAGACGATAGTCTCTCGACGTCTCGATCTAGTAAGACCTAGTATATACCTAGAATACGTCTCTTTTCGATAAATGTGAAATACTCAATCTATTTAGGTACTAAAGATTAATATTTTGCAGACGGCATAATTTGAAAGAGGGACTGTATGAACTGTGCAGTAATATAATATTGTCATTATAAATATTCTTTATCAACTTATTAATAAGTCAATATTACCTTAATTAAAAATCTATCATCTTACGACACTTGTTTCATAAGAAGATTCACCACCACTACAGATAGTACTTCTCACCAATATTATTGATTTGGGTTTAGTGTACCTAATACTACAAATAGTTGATTCCAATCATGTAACACCGTTTTATAGTGCTTATAACCTGCAAGGTGTGTGTTTTTCTTATTTTTTTATGAATTTTTCTTTGTAGTTCAAATTTTGCATATTGTTGTACTGTACTTCAAATATTAATATATTTGTTATATTGTTTTTTTTTATTTTTTTAGTACCTAAACATAACTTATTATTACTAATTTTTTTTTTTTGTGCGTGGGTCAAATAAGGAATAGTGCGCTGACATCCTAACCGGCAACCGATCTTTTTATTCTATCTATCTCATAAGAAGGTTAGTTAGATAAACCTATATGGTTAGTTGAAGCTATAGTGATGATTGACGACTATCATCACTAGTCGTGAGGTTTGCAATGAACTTTTCCTACTAACTATGTATGTATTCGATATTGTAAACATATCAACGAAAGATAATGTTTAAATATTATTCTTTCATCTCACCCCTCTATTTCCCTCAACATTACCACTCTCGCACAACCTCTCTCACAATCTCTCTCGCAACCTCTCTCAGAACCTCTCTCACAACCTCCTAAGCCTAACAACTTCTCTCATAACCTCTCTCACAAATTCCTAACAACATCTCTCATTACCACTCCCACAACCTCTCTCACAACTTCTCTCACAAATTCTCTCACAACCTCTCTCACAATCTCCCTCACAACCTCTCTCTCAACTCTCTCACAATCTCAATTTATGGAATTCCAATTTTCAAGCTTAACAATTTCATCGAATACTGTCCAGTTTAAAGTTAATAATAATTAGGTAGGTACCTATTTAATATGTTAATTTTAATTGTATTGGAAATATTTTATATTTTGTTATGATGGGTGATTAGAATTATGTAATTTTAGAATTATATGTGTTTTTAATTTTAATTTTTTTTTTGTGTCTGTAGTTTTGATTTTTAATTTCAGTATCTTTTCCGATGGGAAAGTAAATTCAGTTGATGCATTCGAGAAGTCTAAATTTAAAATTCCCAGTAGATTACAAACGTCGGGATAAACAAAAAAAAAATTAAGAAAAAACTGGAATTTTTACGCAAAATTGGTTTTCGGCCAAATTTTAGTTTTCAGAGTAGGTAATTCTAAAAAATGTACCGTAGTTTGTAAATATTTGAAATTTTCACTGAATGTTTATATTAGCATTTTATATACACCAGAAATTATTTTAACTAAGATTTGAAACTTAATTGAATACACGATTTCTTATAAACTTTTCTATTTTTATCAAAAAAAAAATGGTGGTACTTAATTTAAAATTATTATTTGTGGTTCTTAAAACGTCTAAAGTATATTTTTATTTACAAATATGATAATATTATAAAGAATATTAATTTAACTAAAATACATAATGTCTTCAAAATAACACTATTATAAAATATCATAGTCTGACAGCTGTCTCCGCTCTTAATTGTTTTTCGTTTACAATGATATTACCTACCTATAGGCTATAGGTATATTACCTACAACATCATTGAGTTCAAATTTAACACCATCTATTACAGTGTCCCCCTTGTAACCTTCCGTACAGCAGAGCGTCACCCACTTACCCGCTATTATTTTGATTTTAAGCTATTCAAGAATATTTTAAATTCCCTCAGTTTATTTCTGATAAGTGATAGATATTAATAAAAATATGTATTCTTCGCATGGTAAATTAAAAAGTTTTTTTTACCTTTTATCAATTAATTATTTAACTACTTAATAAAAATATCGATAAACGGGCTTCTTACGATTTTAGAATAAATTCTCCTTTACAATTTTCATAATAGGTATTTTTACTCTTAACCGCTTGAATAATGCTGTGTTTCTTGAATTACGAAACCATGTTTTTAAGCTATATTTTATCTACTAGGACGGCCTCTTAAAATCTTGTTATTTCTCACGATTCATAAATCATAAGATATTTTGTAATGCATTATTACCGCTCGTGCCTCTTCGGTTGATCAGAACCACTGAATACCTATAACATTTATGTTTTACAACCTCCGTGTAAATATTATATTATGTACCATAATGGCATTGTAGCTACTATACAGCTGTCACAATCATAAATTATAATATCAAGTAAATGGCTCTCATCGTGGCCATTGGGCCATAGATATAATATGACTTATTAGATTCTGTGTTTGCACCATGAAGTATGAGCTAATAAGATATTATCTTAGTCGGTGATTTTATTTTATGGTTTGCTTTGCACTGTATGGAGATTATTGATATAGCAATGACAAAGTATATTTTGTCATGGATATAACCATACTTCACATTTTAACATAGAAATCAATAAATAATTCATTTTAATTTATTTTAAATTTAAACAATGGTGATTAAATTGGTGTATTGGTGTGGATCAGGACAGTGTCCACCAGGCAGCGCCACAGTGTACGGAAAGGCACTGTGCCCATGACAAAATATATATATAATATATTTTGTCATGCACCGTGCCACTGTGCACCAGATCGCTTAGCGTTCGCGTTGGCCTTGAAGGCTGGACGGCTGGGAGTGGGGACTGCTTGTTTCGTAATCGAAAACCGTAGTTCAGAAGTTCACTGTGTATCGTACTTCGTATTCGTCGTTCAACGCTCATCTGTCGTTCCAAGTTGGCAACTATTACTACCAAAGACGCGCACCTCACATCAACCTTACCGGTCACGATTCAGTCACTTATAAATTATAATATTATATTATTAATAACACAAAGTATTAGCTATTTTCGTTGAACGGTAAAGTACACAAACACTCCGCACTCATAAATTAACATTTACATAACATTACATACGTAATCGTAGATAATTGCGTTAAACCTATTTTTTTAAACTTATTTCAAAAATGTTTTGTTTTATTGGGGCGTTACAGAAGACAGTGAGTGCAGCTCCGTCCACCGTACTCAGAACAATCACCAAACGTCTATTAAGCGTCAGCCTGAATTCCAAAATGCCCATCAAAGTGAGACCTATTTAAATTATTTAAAAATGTTAATTTTTTATCTAAATATTATTCAATTTTTCCAGGTTGGAGATACCGTACCCAGCATAGACTTATATGAAAACACACCTGCCACAAAAGTTAACATTTCGGAACTTTGCTGTGGAAAAACTGTTATACTTTTTGCCGTTCCCGGAGCATTCACTCCAGGCTGCTCAAAGGTAAGTTCTTACATTCTTGCATTCTTACATATTCATATATTATATTGGTTACCATTTAATCATTTTACAATTTAATGCATTTAGACACATCTGCCTGGCTATGTAAACACTGCTGACGACCTGAAAAGTAAAGGTGTAGATGAGATTGTCTGTGTTTCTGTTAATGATGCGTTTGTCATGGCAGCTTGGGCTCAAGATCAAAAAGCAGAGGGAAAAGTAATTTTTATAAATTATCTTTAATATTATTTGAATTATCTTCTATGGGTACCTATTAGAGATCAGCATGGGCCAAACCAGCTTCCTAGTTTGGATTAGGCCGGTCCATAAAAAAAATATTTCAGGTTTATTATGGTTGGATCGTTGTACTTGGCTTTAGACTGGGTCAATCTAAAATTGAATACATATTTTAAGTGCAATAGAGAAATGTCTAATCTTGAACTGTATTTGGATTTACATTTATTTTTAGTGAAACTAAATGTATTTTTATCAGGAAACATTTATTGTCAACGACAATCTGTGTTAATATTATAGCCATACACACATTTTATTAACTTATCTAACATATTTTATTTTCATAATTTTATTATAATAAAAATGAATTACTATTTACTTGGTAAATGATTTATTGTTGGTTTATTATCTGGTTGGGTTGGACTTAGATGAAAAAATGCAGACCGGACCTGGGCGGAATTAGCCAATGCTGACTTCTAGTAACTAGTAAATTATTTGTGTTAATTATTTGAATTATTGCAAACAAAGCAAATAGTTCAATTAAGTAGGCGCTATATATATATTTTATTTTGTATATTTAAAAAATACCTATATAGGTATTAATTATTTACATTATAGCAAATCTAGATGGTATTGACAAGTTAAATGCAAATTTGATTCAAAACTCTATTTCATCATTATATTACATTTAAATATTTTAAGCTTTTACGTTTTTTTGTATCTATTAAGAAATTATGAAATGACTGAGTACAAAAACAAATCTTAATTTAATTTTCAGATTGAATAGGTATAAATAATTATTTCCCCAGTTGTATAGTTCAAAACAATAAATAACTTGCAACTTAATAAAGTAATATTATCAATATTTTGAGCAAATCATTTAAATTTAATTTAAAATTTCCTATATCACATAATAATCTAAACTTTGCTATTTATATATTGTTTTTAAGGTATGGCTGTGTTAATTACCAAATCTGATTATAGTTTGACCTTTAAACATTAGTGTAATTGGCAGAAAAATACATATTGTTTAAATTTTGTAAATAATTCATACAAACATGTTTAAAAATATCTTACTATTACAAACTTATAAGTTCCATTATTATTTATTTTCTTGATATAGAGTGCAGGTTATTCATTATTTAGTTGCATAAAATATGTAGATTGTAGGGTTCGGTTAAATATTGATTATTTGATTCACCGGTCACCTCTATTTATATATTTATATTACAATCAATAGTTTCAATGGTTATCAACCAGTTATCAATGGTAACAAAAGTTAATTAGTTGAAAAATATAATTTATTTACTTTTGCCCCGCATTATCATAAAAAAAATACACTGGAAATAAATGGTGACATGTTAACTTTATTTGCATATATTAATTCCTAACATAAATTGGATGTAGAAAATACATATTGAAAAATAACCAGAAAAGAGCATCAGAACCCCATTTGCATCATACTGTTGTATACAAATAATAATTATTTGATTACTGATTTTTTTATTAATTTATTTTAGGTGCGATTATTAGCTGATCCCAATGCAGAACTCACAAATGCTTTTGATTTGGCCATTAATTTGCCACCATTGGGCGGCACTCGTTCGAAGAGATACTCAATGTTAATCAAAGATGGTAAAGTGGAACAGTTAAATGTTGAGCCAGATAACACTGGATTGTCTTGTTCATTAGCTAATAAAATTGTTTTGTAAACTTCTCATTATTTTATTTTATACATTTTGTTTTTTTCAAAATTTATTTTTATGAATCAATTACTAAATATAATAGTGCTTTAACGAGATATATAATAATTCAAATTCAAAAATTATAGATCTATATTATTTAAATTTCAAATATAGTGTTATTTTTTAACATGTTATCCCAAATTACTATTTATTTTTAATGAATAGCTATAATTTAACAGAAGTGAAATAATTTTAAAATAAAAGTTACTTTATTTAAAACCTTGTGTCCGTATGTATAATCAATTTGTGTGTCACATAAATTGACTATGCATAATATGGGCCATATCAGTAGTGAAAATGAAAATATGAATTTTATATTTTTATATTTTTTGTTCAAATAGCAAGTTCCTTCTTAGTTTCATACAGTATATAGGTGGATTATAACTTGAGCAGTAGAATAACTATGATCACATATTATATCACAAAAAACATAATTATTTTATAATCAATGATCATCTTAAGATTTATCCTAACATTTACACTTATAATTTACAGATTTATTAATCACAAGTTATAATAGTTTTTGCCATCGACTTTTAAAGAACGATGTATTATATAATAACTAATGAGCTATTAGACAAGATTTCTAAAAGTCTATAATTGTTTTTAAATACAAACTAAAAAATGTACAAATTTTATTAACCAGAACCAAAACAAGTACATTATGTATTATTAACAAAGGTTATTAGGTACTTATTTTACTTTTGTTCAATCAATGCTAATAGATTGTATGGCGATACTAATAATTCTAATTATTGATAATAAAATATAATTAATAAATTAAAATTGTAGAAGTTTATTTTAATGAATGCTATCACATTAAACAAAATAACAGACAATTAGTATAACTAAGTATATCATAATTTATTGTAAATATATTTATTTATTTTTAATATTGACGGGTAGGCTATTAAGATAATGCAGTAATATTGGTATTTACAATTAACAATAGAATATACAATATACATGAGTCACTGTGACGTATATTGGGGGGAAGGCCACCTGAAACAGGTTTAAAGTAAAATTTCAAGTTTAATTTAAACCTTAAATGTACGTATTTAGTGTATAGTGGACCATGGCTCGTATGTATTTTTGATGTCATTCCTAAGGTTTTTTGTTTTTTGCTAGTTGCTGATAAGTGATAACTATCAATGCTTAAGAGTTAGGTTTATTTCTTAGATCATATTATACTGATCTAAGGTTTATTCACGTTGACGGTGGGTCTTATTTTTACAAATGGATTTCTATTCACTATTGTATTCACTTGTAGGTATTTTCACTATAAAGGTGTTGATTAAAAACGTTTTTAAGGAATCAACAAGGCCGTGTAAGATTATCGGGACTTGATTTGATGACGATTCATCATAATATAACATTAAATATAGATGAAATTATCAATATTGTTTTTAAAAAAAATTATAAAAATTAATCTACATACTATTTATAAAATAAAATCGGTTAATCTCTATCTGTTTTGTTTATGTCATGATTATAATCACCTGACTCCTTAAAATTTTTTTAGTTATAATTTATAACTATGTTAGTGCTATGCTTGAATAATGGTAAATTGGCTCAAATTGAAAATAATTCCTCTACTTGTTTAAATTTAAATTTTTTCTTGAAAATTAGATACTGATTTGGTAAAAAAAGAATGTTGCCTACCTATTCTGATATCAAAACACTATAAAATACTATATTGATAATTATATTTTTTATTTATTTATAAAGGCCTGTAGGCCCAAGTACAGTATAGGTAATAAACAAAATATAACTTACATATACAAAAATGGTATTAATAGAGCATAAAGTAATACATTATAACATTTTTTAAATAATAGTATTGAAGGTAATATAATAATTATATTATGTAGATTGCAGAAATTTAAATGACTTGGTACACACATTATATAGTAATATAAAAAAGAAAAAAAACACAAATATACATAATTAAAACCCTCAAAGTAATCAGTTATTCTTTTAGTTTAATCACAATATTAATTTGTTTACCCATTTGCCATACATACCTAGTATTTCTTAATAAATAATTTTTAAAATTTTAATATTTTGTTCAATATTGTACAATTGAATATTTTAATTTAAAAAACCATTATAGTTAAGAAAAATATTTAAATGTATATTTGTAAACCAAAAATATTGATTATAGTAATTAATACAGATTACCTACCTAAAACAGAGGAAAGTAGTTTTATATTTTATGTTGTATACAAGTAACTAGGCTACCTGCGTCCTGTATATTTAAATATTTAATTGCCTATACCGAAATATATTGTTATAGAAATTAGCTACTTCGACCTAAAATTAAAATGAGTTCATGAATAAGGTTAGGTTAGTTTAGTCCATCGTCAACGCTTCCACAACCTTCCTACCAGATACCCACCAACAAATAACAACAATCGTAAGACGATGTGTCAGACGTTACACCGACATAAGACATGTGTCTCCGTCTTAAAAGTGCGTAACATAGCAAATTGTACGCTCAGCAGAACACGTTTAGCTCTGTTGTTTTAAAAATTAGAGTGAATTGACCTTTATAAAATTTAAAGGTAAGATGATTATATTTTAATTTTAAAGCGAGTTATGAGTATTTTAAATTTGTTAATTGTCTGTACATCTTAAAATACTTATAACTCGTTTTAAAATTTAAATAAAATAAAAACCGATAATATTGCCTAGATAATTATCTTAGTAATCTTACCTTTAAATTTTGTAAGAGGTAAATTCACTATAAAGTTTTTAAATCAACAGAGCTACACGTGTTCTTATGAGAGTACAATTTGGTATGTTACGCATTTGTAAGACGGATACAACAAATCTCGAAGTCCTTTCTATTCCTGTTTCCTGAATCCTGAAAACCCACTCAGACGTCTAAAAAAAAAATTTATCGTGATCTTCTTGTCCACCCCTTTTTAAACCAGACTAGGTTCTCTACCACTTAATAAGAAAAAAAGTCGACAATGTAATTTATTGCTCACATCAAAGCTATCGCATGTAAATACCGTATTTTTATTTTTACTTAATTAACGAGATTAATATATACTAATAGGTACCTATGTATCCTACCCTTTAACACATATTGTAAATGTGCCACTTAGGTATATAAACTAGAGATTGTATATTTGTATGTACCAAATAAAAGGAAAAAAATGTTCACTCCAAAATGCATTAGTCCGAGCCTTTAGAGGGTACCTATCTGTGGAGTATCAATAGTGACATAGGTTTTTTTATATAATATTTTAGGTATCTACATATTTACTATATATTATAATACATTTTTAAAAGTTATTAATTTTGTTTATGATAATGTTGCAATTAGGCATTAGTGTTAGTAGCTAGTGTTACTAACATATGGGGACATGGGACTTATACTTATACAGTTATACTTATACGACCATTATTTAATTTAAAAGTTAAATTACTTTGAAAATATATTTGATGAAACTAATATTTCTTAGATGTTGTTTAAATTCTCTACCAATATAAAATTCCTCGTAAATCTTGTGTGTGGTAATTGTGATTGATGCTGTAGTACCTATATCTATAGATCTCTATATCTCTATATGACTATATCTATAGATCTATATAATTTATGACTATTTTTTTATTACTGTTATGTTAAACGGCAATCGTACCTATCAAATCGATTGTAACATTTACTATTTTGTAATTTTGATGTTATATTTAATAGTTAATTGATTAACATTTTAACTATATTATATACTTCGATTTTCTTCAACAGCATTTTCTCGGGTAGGAAAGTGAATCTAGTTGGTACTTAGGGGAGTCAAAAGTTAAAAAAGTATGGTTAAGTGGTTGTCACTCTGCTGTATAGTAGCTTACAAGTGGCTCACTGTAATGGATGGTGTTAAATTTGAATTCAATGATAGAATATCATTATATATTTGTAGGTATATGAAAAACGATTCTGAGCGAAGACAGTCAGTCAGCCCATGATATTATTGTGAATAAAGTAATTTATTTACCTATTTACGTGGAACCTTGTTTTAAATTTTCAATCCTCTGCAATAGAAGACGAACATTTAATACATTTGATAATATCCGATACAATGCCTGCCTTAATGGTTAGGCAAGATTTAATTAATAAATTAGGCGAGATTACGGGAATAATAAATATTGTTTCTTCAGTGGAGCGGGTATTTAGTGTGGGTTATGCAAATTTTGAAAACATTATGTTTTTAAAATGTAATAATCATTTATTTAATAATTAAATAAAAATAATTATAAACCTAGGTAGGTACTATGTGTCTACATTACCTTTTTTTTTCTGGTTGAACCGACGACGCCGCGGGAACTGCTTTCGCATTCTTCCGCGACGCCGCCATATGTGTCTATATTACCTACGTTAATAATTAGAAACCTACTTTAAAAAAACAAAAGTATTTGAAAAGTATTCCAAATACTTTTTTAAAGCATTTGAGTAGTATTTGAAATACTATAAAACTAAAATATTTGAGTAGAATCTTAAATACTTAAAAAAAATGTATTTGAGTACCTATTTACTCAAATACTTTTAAAAGTATTCTTTACAGGTCTGCCTATCTATCACCGGACAACGGTATACCCTCGGTTGTCGTACATTTAATAAAAACAAAATATTTTCCTATTGTGATTACTGATTTGTTGGAGATGGGAATAACTTGGTACTTGGTAGGGAGTAGAGTAGAGAGAACCGAGCACGTCATGACTAAAACTTTTTAATCAATACCATAATATTTTTCAGTCGTATAAGTGTAAATGTATTAGTGTATAGTTTCTATCTATAAATTATAATTACAAAATATTTATACAATATATTTTGAAATATTAACAAAATATTTTTACAAGGAGTAGTATAATAATATGGGAATAAAACTTTTTACAGCCTACAGACACTTTCGTTCTTAACCTTGGTCCACCTGACTACCTCTAATACTGGGCCCTGGCTATTGAGATGGAACTATAGGTACTAATGTACTATTCTACCTAATAATATGTTGTTATATAACCACGATGAGTCCAATTAGAGCCTAGATACCTCAATTACATCAGGTGTAGGATATATTTTTATTACATGTTTGTAGACTTGTAGTGTATACTGTATAATATAACATATTGAATATTGATACGCATGTTTATTCATTATTGTCCGCTTTGTAATTAACCTCGAATAAAATATTGAACGCTATCTATGTTTGAATTCGATTACTATACATTAAGTGCGTTTAACGGACACTCCGAGACAACGGTCAATATTTTGATGTCATTGTTATAGGTACGCAATACTCCTGTATAATAATAATTTGTAAACGTGTGTATTTTATATCTGTATAGTGTCTACTATAATATTACTATGGGGAAACGGGTAAACTTGTAATTTACGTCGTATAGGCATATGTATAGTGGAGGCGGGCCCAGGGGCCAACAGGGAATAGACGAGGGTCGAGTGCAGGTCAACTATGTCGTTTTGTCGCGGATCGGGGTGATTTAATTTTAAACTTTTTAACCTACAGAAATGGTACATTGTACATTTATATTTATTGTTTTGGGTTGTATAGGTACCGCGAGTTGTTTCTATCTGCTGTGGGACGCTTTAAAAAAATAATAATACATTAGGTTCTTGTAGGTCAGCGGTCCTCACTACGCGGCCCGCACTAAAATAAAATTGTACATTTTAAAATCCAAAATTCTATAAACAGTGAACAAAATCGTTCATTTTATTTAATTATTTTTTTTATTTATCTTATCATTCTTATCTTTCTATTTTAAACTTGTATTGAATTACCAGTTAGACAGATAAGTAGGTAGGTACCTACCTACGATTATGATTATTACGTTTGTTCATTTCCACTGCGTAGTCTTGTGTGAACAGTTTATCGTTTATCGGATAAAATATCGCTTATTGTCCGTTTGTATTTGATCTGCAAGGAGAAAATAAACTTATCCCTCACATGGCCAGTAAGATTTTTGCTTTTGAAGAAAAGCTCAAAATGTACATTGAAGAAGTATTTGATAATGATTTTTCAAGTTTTTCTAATTTTGATGTAATGAAAAAAGAAAATAACATTTTTTCTGATGATACTGATATATATAGAAACTCTAAAACCACAATTGCTTGAACTATTGGTCACTTTAAAAAATGAAATGAACAGACGTTTCAATGATATTAAAAACTTAAGAAATGCATTTCGATTTATTGAAAATCCGTGGGCAGTAACTACAAAAGAAATATTTGAAATTAATATTATGAATCATAACATTGGTTTATTGAAAAACGAATTAATTGACTTACAGGAGGACATAACATTAAAAGATATTTTTAATGATAAAAATAATGCAATGGAATTTTGGAATACACTTGAGGAACATCAATATCCTTCCCTTTTATCAAATGTAAAAGCTATTCTAACATTTTTTGGGTCGACATATTTGTGTGAAGCTGCTTTTAGTAAGTTAACATTTATAAAAAACAAATACAGAAATCGTTTGAGTGATGTGCATTTGGACGATTTACTGCGGTTGTCAACATCAAATACACCCGTAGACATAAACAAGATCATAAAACAAACAGAGAGGTATACCGTCCATCAACATCAAAACAATATTAAATCAAATAAATTAATCAAAAGCTAAATTAAAAATTATCAATCTAATAATTTAATAAATATATACTTTACTAATAATATAAATGAAAACATGTGTGACTTTTTCCTACAATACCCTTTCCTAACAAAATGTATAATATATATGTATATATAATTTTTATATTTTTAATTATTATTACTAAAAATGTATGTGGCCCGCAAGGAATTTTCAAAAATTACATTTGGCCCTTTCTAAAATCCTGGTGAGGACCGCTGTTGTAGGTAGTCAGTAGGTATAGACATAGGTACACACACACACTACGCGATAATATTATAAAACAATTTAACATAATAATAATTTAATGACTAAATGCAAAAAGGGCACATGTCCACATTTCATAAATTGTTCAGGAGAGACAAAAAACTTAATATTTATGGAAAAAAATTGAAAAATTCCCATTATAAAGAAATTTTATAATGTACCTATACCTGTAAACTGGACATATGCCTCGTTCGCACAGAACGATGTATTCACCAAACCTAAACAAAAATTGTAAAAATGTGATTTTATGAAAATTATGGACATGTGCCTTATACTGCCTCATACTCTCTATGTCGTACGGAATAACTGTCCATCACGGCGACTGCATAGTAGCAATTCTAGAGAATTTTAAACATTCACCGTTTACACGTGTACACCACGTAATCAGTATACATATCACTCATATCAGCATCTCCCGCAAGAATTAAGGGATGACCGAGCGACGACGCAACACGGTGCGCGAAGATAATAATATTTTATACTATTACTATGTCTATATAATATGATAAACCTTCTGTTTCAACACTGTATACAACTATAACACAATATTGTATTATACATATTATATTATATTATTATGTTTTAATATTTATATAGCCATATTATGTATAGGTCGAGTTTCAGTACTAATAATTTTATAACATTTGTGGGTACCTAATATATTTTGTGATTACTATAATGTTTAACTTATATATATGTTTTAAGTCTTAAAGATTTAGGCAAGCCGTATAGGCATAATTTACAATTTAAAAAATACATCAACGTGGAAATGTGCTAAACGCTATGGTAAATACCTTCACGTTTAAGTATATAAGAAACTAATGATCTGTAGTAGGCAGTAGCTATGGGATGCTTATCACACACAAATAACTTGAATAGTTATAAATTTATAATACAAGTGTATTAATTTTATAATGTGACAAATAAAAAAATAACTGCCAACTAGCATCGCAAAAAAACGATTTTCAAACTTATCATTGAAGTTACCTATATTTGTGCCTATATGCGTTTATAATTTAAATACTATATAATATTTATATTGTATATTTGTATAAATATGTTTTGTTGTATTGATTAATAATAAGGTAAAAACTTAAGCAATATAATATTATAAAAATATGTATGTAGGTAAATACGAAAAAATTAAAAATATATTCTTTTGATAGGAGCTTAACTATGATCCTTATAATATGTGTACATAGTACATAGTAATAAATAAATGAACAATATGGAAGTAAGCGTAATTGTAAACAAAAAAAAGTTTAATGCAATAATAATAGACTTTCATTTTCTGTCGGGCCTATAGTCCGTTTCTATAGCGTTTCCTATCCCATCCCCGTCACCGGTAGCAAAATCAATTAGAAACTCTCGGTTATACAACGGCGGTAATAATACGTATAGTTTATTCGCATAAAAAGACGGTGCGCATGCTCGAGCGTCTCGACGCGCAATGGCCTGGAGTTTTTGATTTTACTTTGGGGCGGCGGCTGCGGGCACGGCAGGTTTACATAACTTCCTCAGTTCTACATATTATTATGTATTATATTTATTATTATTTATATTATATTTATATAAGCCGACACTCGAACGTCCGAACGAACATTATACTTGGGTAATAGGTATACTTATCAGATATTACTCACACTTCATAAAGTATAATATGGCCATAATATATACCTAATATACCTATATTATTAACTAATAGGTCTATGTGCCAAGTGCCATCGAGAAAACGGCGTCTGACTATAGTGACTGATTGCATATTATGTGATTTGCGACGATTTTATACGACTTGCAATCAGCATCTACGCTTTTCATCAACGTTGTCTTCGCTACTATATACATATATTGCATTGCTACATGCAGATTGCTGATACTTTTAACGCGAACCATTCGTCACGCGTCGATACTGTTAATTTTTGTGTATTGAAAAAATGTTCAGAATGCCAAGTACCTACTTATGATTATTATAATTTATAATATATTAATATTTCTAACACTAATACATTTTTGAAAAAGCAAATATAATTTTTTTAGTGGTGATTTGTAAGAAGACAAATATAGATACCTACTTGTAGTTATTTGTAATGAACTAAAAAAACACTTTGTTGTAAGCAAATACGATATGAATTGGAAGAATATAATAAAATGAACTGTATGGTCTTGATAACCCAGAAGAATGGACAGGCCAAAATTCGAAACAAAGGTATAGTTTGGCAGTAGAGTGGGGTGTAAACTATATATAATAAAGAATTATTTAGGTACTATGGTGTAAACTCTACCAATTGTTAACACTCATAAGCTCTCCCGGGTTAACATGAAGTATACTTGAAGGAAATATGTAAATTCTTCAGAGTTGTTCTAAATTGTATTACTACAATGCGAAATGGCTACACTGAAACTGTAATTATCATTATAAATATTTATTATCAAGTGATTTTACTATATCGTTTACCTTATATTCGTAATTTAAATATTTAAATACTACCGTTAACCTACCTATTATATTTGTAATTTATATATTTTAAAATTATAATAATATTGATTATAATGGCTGAGTAATAAATCTTTTATATCTTACGAACGCGTATTACAGTTTTTAGTTCATAAATATACTGACAACCGACACGAATTTTTTTTTTATTAATCATCTGCGGCAACATATGCCATTGGGTGTTGTAGGGTTGGTACAGTAGAGTTGGGACGGTTGCACGGTTGTACTGTCGGTTAGGAACACGTGTAGGTATGTGTGGCAAGGTTTTTGCGCACCCGGGTGGTCACCCATCCGAGTACTAATGGTAGCGGCCGTTGCTTACTTTCAATCACGTCGAGTGATTGATTTCAGCCACTGATCCGCGCCGAAACACAAGAGTTTATTATTGTCTATCTTACCAACTCTAATATAGTAGATATCCAAAACACAATGCTATTTTAAATGTATATTCAATTTAACTAATGATTTTTTTTATTAGTACCCTCGTATACCTCACAGCTAAAGAAATTGATTTATATTATTATTTTTTTATTATTTAATATTATTTATAAAGGTTTCAACATTTTTTGAAATATTTATTTTCATATTATTAAATAATACAGTCATGAGTCATAATGTACAAACAAAGTTATTACAGACTCTGGAGAGTTAATATATACTCTTCAGGTATAATTGGTATAAATAGTACTGAGTTGACCAGAAAGAGTTTACAATAGCCCACCTCTCGAGGTGCGACGTTTTTATCTGTGTTTGGTAAAGTGTACTTTTCCCCTTGTTTTCATAATTGATATATTTTTACATTGAATATTTGAATAATAAAGATATATGATTAAAAACTAAATTTTAGTGTGAGTAACTATAATACATTATAAGGTGTGTAAGTATTTGCGATTTAATAATAGTTAATAAAGTGTTATTAATAACAAATAATTGTTTTCTTTATTAATGATATATGTATAACATTTTTATTGTAAATAATAATTTTATTCATTTTAAAAACTAGGTATTAATGGTCATATTAAATAGAATTATATTATTGTGTACCTATAAATTTATTTTCGTAGCCTGGAGCTTTTCTAAAAACATTTTATAACGTTTAAACTTTAAATATAATTTTGTATAATGTAAAATTTTATCTATTACTTTTTAGGTAGAATGGTAGGTAGATCAACGATTTATATTAATAAATTCTAATACCTATATTTAGAGTTTGCAGAATGAGCAGAGAAGTGCACTATACATGAATTTTACTGGATATCATCTCTTCTATCTAAAGTTTAAATGGTTATAAATAAAAAAAACTATTTGGTCAATATTGGATATAATATTATATATTAGGTAGGTATTGACATTTAGTATATATTCTATACAATATTATTATCAGGTATATTATTATTGTATTCGATTGTATTAGGTTTATAAGTATATTAATATATGCAAATATTTTTAGATAGTTATTATACGCTACAAAATGTCAGAGTATGAAGTATAAAATATATACCTAAGCATATAATATTATCTAATATCATAATATTAGTTGACATTACATTTTTTTCTTAATCTGTATAGCTTTACTGTTATACAATTATACAAATATATATAAGTCGTTAGATTTTTTCTAAAATGTATTGTTATTTGAAGTTATAAGTGGATTTTAAATGTTTTATAGTTTTTAAAAAACTTATAAAAATTACTGACATAATGACCACCAACGAGTGTATTTTTATAAGTATGTATATTTATCAAACTACTATATAAGTCTATGACAATTGACAATATATAAGTATAACCGTTATTATATATTGTAGTTTACACATATTATTATCTATCTAAAATATAAATAAGTAATAGCGTGCGTGTTATATGTACATAATACTATAATAAATTATTAGAGAAGTAAAATGTACCGATCGCCCTATTCACAAACCCTCACATAAGAGTTTATAGGAGTTTGTTATTTCAATGCTATTTTTTTCCAGGCTGTAAAATATAGATATGTGTACAAAGTTTGGTTGAAATTGCTCCAGATGTTCCTGGAGTTATGCTGGAAAAGTGGAACGTATAAATAGGTACATACACTTCCAGTTCTGTGTAAATAATAAAGGAGATTACCTATATCATATATAAAATATACCTACTGTTTAATTACTGTGACAACCCCCGTCAGTTAATCGATAACTATAATTATTAATTATACCTATCAGACTCATTGTTATTTCACCTTTTGGATTTAAGACAATTGAAAGTAATAAATAACGAAATAAACGAATATACACGCGAATTGGCGAATTAATAATATTACATAATTGCACTAGCATGTAGTCAGTAGTAACTATATAATACTATTAAAACATGAACAGGTATACTTATCTACTTTTCCACCTTTTCGTTTTCATCGTAAAGTCTCGTCACTCGTCAGTTATGAACCCAATTAAATGTTATTACTTATTAGTTATACCTACCAATTAACTTGCTAGTTACCATAGCTGATATAGTGTAAAGTGTTAATACATTTATAATATGTATTATGAAAATATATTTATTGAGTTTTTGATGGTTATTACTTATTAGTTAGTAGTTATTACTTTATTAGTTTATTAGTTATAACAAACTAACAAGGCGGGGGAAATTTGAGGTAACAAAACGTTAATTTTTCGTATAAATAATATAATTAAAATATTAGGTATACTAAACAATAGTATTATAGACTATAATACTTTATTGAAGAGTTCAGCTCAAACTAACTTTTTTTTTAACTTTAGACTTTAACATACTATATTACTATATTATTATAGGGTACCACTTATTGATATTATACATAGCGATAAACTCCTGTAGTTGACCAGCTGGTTGTGTACCTTTGAGACCAACGTGACTGTGAAATACAGATTTAACGGATTAAACGTCAATAGAAAAAAATGAGTTTTAAAACGTCTTATCTACTATATTTTGTGTGCCAGGAGTTCGATACAATTGCCCTCCAATTACTAGAAAAAATATTAATTTTAGAGACTAGGTACACAAAAAATACAGATTTCATATTTTGTTTCATGAAATATTAGAAGTCAACCATATTTACCGGGTTTGGAGGAATAATATAGATATATACATCTCTTTTTTTTGTTCCAGAGTTTTTGCCCTATTACTATATTATGCATTTTAAGTGATTAGAACTAAATATGGATTTCTTTTAAAAAATAAATTCAAATTTAAAACCGTATATAATTTATATAGTATTATACAATATTTATACAGTACCTACCTATATATAATTTATAAATGCCTACGATTTTTTTTTATGAAAATAAAAATTTTACCTATTTATAATAGGCATAACTGCATAAGTATATTTATATATTTTATAGAGTTATACAATTTGAAATAATTTGTAATAATAATAATTAGAAATAATCCATATTCCATTTGGAGATTTAAATGTTTTACCAATACTGATTACTGGCAGACCTATAATATACGCATGACTATATATATTGGTATGGGAACTGCTGAAACATGAATCATGATTGAACCTGTAAATGAGAAAATGGGGGGTGGGTGCCCAAATAGACTTAGCGCAAGACTCAAAAATATGAAATATACACTTATAAAATAAGTCATATAAACACTGTCACACTGGTAGTTTAAAAAAGTGATAAGCCATAAATAAACATATTATAAAATACGTATGTACTGTAGGTATTTATGTGAGTTGAAGTACCCACCCTGCATACTTATGACAGTACCCATTATATAGGCTAAACTATTATAGTATAAGTAGGTAGTAACTTTTTGTAAAATAATTATAATATTAAAGATATTTTAAGACTTAAAGTTCCCGTCTCTGTCTCCTCACGCCCTGACAACTTATAAACTGACAACTGACAAGTGTATATATACACTATACATACTATACAGTGTATGATATACATGCGCGGTCGATGTACTTATAGTTGGTATGGTTAGTAGGTACTTAGGTTGTTCGGTGTATACTGTATATACTGTATACATATACTTATATTTCCACGGCATAGCGTCAATTTCCCCTCGCGTGATCTCGCGCAACGATAGATCGTTATATAATAATTTGTCGTCAGAAAGTTATTCCCCTTCTAAAAGGGACACTGCTGGTGGTTGTTGAGGATTTTTGGACCGAAGCGCCTTTCCCCGGCGATGCTCTTCCCGCGTGCTGATCCCCGCTCCACTCCGTCGCCCGAACTGCAAAACTGCTCTGCTATGTTGACGACAGCGTGGCGTGGTAGTGGTATATATAGGTATATTGTGAACAAACAGCAGTTTTTCCGTACTTACATCCAATGAATAAATCGCGTCCGCTGTTAGTGGCGCACACTCAAAAATAAATAGGGGTAGCAGTGTAGCATGTGGATGGAAAAAAGCATTTTTAATTATTATTACTACTATATATTAAATTTAAAACTAATCATCATATAATTATATTACATTTTTTTTTAAAAATTATTTTAATAATTGGTAGGTATATATTAAATACTAACTAGCTAGGTATTATAAACCATCGCTACAGCTATTTTAAGAAATTTACTATTGTCTTTCATTTTTGACTCTCATATGCTTGTGCGAAGTAATAGTAGTTTGAATTTCAGCGGCCATGTTGATATAAAATATAACAAGTTCTTCAAATGGTAAATATTTATAATGAACCTATAGACTATAGTGCTATACAGTATACACAATAAAAAAAAAACTGGGAAGTCAATCAGCTGTAAAGTGCCTCAAATATAAAAAAATATATTGTCATTTGGTTGCTGTAATGCAAAAGACTGTACTTAGGTTTATATCGTTTAACTTATGTGCAGCATAATATAAGTGTATAGGCACAAATAGTACGTACAATAAATAATAACACTCGGTCATATTTTTGTTCGATTTCAATTAAAAATCGTGTTTTACTGTCAAATACATTAAGTTTAAAATGTCTAAATTTCAGTGACTAAACATAATTGTCAAAAACTTTAAGTAATAAAAAACTAAGTGATGATGTGCATTGAATATGGATTTTATTGTAAAAATTAGAAAAATTAACTAAAATATTACTATATATTATTAACCTTTTAATTACTTAAACGTTTATAAGGGCCAATTCACCACGATAAATTATAATAAACGTTATTACGATATGTAGGTATAGGTTTTATTGTTTATTATATATTCTCACTAAATAGCCATCTCTGTGACTCTGATCTTCATAGCAGTTACAAATTATTTATGACCTTTTGAGCGCGTACCTAACTAAAATATAGCGGTAAACCAATCAATTTGAATAGGTACCTAATAATACAATATAAACAAAAATCGTTAGTTATCAGTTATCACCCATACCTACTTTTGTAGTTGAATATTACTAATACACTTCGATATAAATCGATTTAAAATCATAATGATATCTGATATAATCGATGTACATAGACGATAGTACCTATGTACATATAGCTTATAATCAATGGCTACTCTATAGTATAATGCTATAGCCTATAATATTATATTAATGTAATATTATAATACAGACGTTTGCGTGACTCTCGTATAGTCGTATGTAGATTGTAGGTACCTACTATAATAGTAAAATATATACAACACAGGTACCTATACCGTCGTATGATCGTATGGAGAATATATTAAGCTATATTATAGTTATAGTGTTGTATCAACATATAAATACGAGCACACGTGACATTTATTTTACTATAATAATTATTGTACTCAAAAGGTTGTACTAGAATCTAGTAACTAAATATAGTAATGCCCGTTAAGTAGACAATATTTAAACTATATTTTAAGTAGTAAATATTATTTAGATAAACTTTGAAATTTTCTCTTTTGATATACTTATAAATGATAATTAATAAATTATTCTACTCTAAATACCTAATATATTTTTGACTTTAACAATATTTATAGACAGTCAGTGCACTATTTATTTTATTTTTCCGACCCACGCGCAACATTGCAAATTTAAGTATAGCAGAACCAACCCTGTGGCCTGTTTTATTACTTTTAATATTAAAGTGAATTCACCTATCATCAAACTTTAAGTTAAGGGGAAAGGAAGCGATGATTTTCTATCTTTGTCTAACACACGTGAAATATAGGAATTTATACATGTTTTTATTCCAAAATACCGACTGATATAGAGAAGCGATAAGAATTCTAAAAACAGATTTGAATTTATCGTCAAGTCTACTCCAGAATAACTATTCCAGATTTTTAATTTTTTTATTTTAACTTCTTCAAGAAATTAAAATTACTCGTAGATAATTGAAATTATCTACTCTAAATTGCAATCTTTTAAAAAGGTTATAACTTTGAAACTAAGTCCCAATGACAAATTGACAAGTTTTGATTGCACCATTGTTTTGAATACTCACTGAAATACATAGGTTTCCGAAAAAAAATTCCCAAAAATCGAGATAAACTGCATTGTTATGCCATATTTTAATATATTTGTGCAATATTGCAATAGGAATTACTTATAGTATTTATTACGAAGTATCTAATAATATCTTAGTAATGTACAGCTACCATAAGGGATTAGTTTGGTACTTTGGAGGGTCAAAAGTAACAAAATCCCGGTAATTTTCAAATAACTAGGAAAAAGAAAAAAAACAGAATTATTACGTAAGCCTGTGCAGTTTTTGACAAAATCGATTTTGTTGTTTTCGATGCAACTCAAAAACGAATAACCATATATAGGTTCTTGAAATTTTCACCAAATGTTTGTATTTGCATTTTATATACTTAATAAAATATTTTAAATCTTTTCAAGCTTTGTATAATATATATAGCCATTTGACATTTTCGATTTATCAAGTTTTTTTTGTTGGTAACAGTTGTTTGCTCACTCAAAAAGCTTGAATATGCAATACAAGCATTACAAGGATTATTATAAATTGTTATTATAGCAATTCAAAACTATTGAAGATACATAAGCACAATTTTTTCATGAGCATATTAAATTAAAATTTGACAACATTATTCGTCAAAATCAAGATCATTTGCAAATTATTTCATGTAGTTAAACATTTATAACATTTTCAAGTTTTATAGCCAAAGATTGAAAATTTGACACAAGATTCTTCATAAGTTGTTCATACTGAAATCAAAAAATCAATAATATTTTAGACAATTATTTGTATATACTTTTCAAATGTGCACAAAATTAAATATATTTAAACCAAGAATGATTTTAGTTATTTTGTTATACTTTAAAAATATACTACTAAATAATGTCTCGGTACACTGACTAGATAAGTGACAAATTTAAATTATAATTCAGGTGTGCTACGTCCAGTCGATTATATCGATGAGATAAATATACATTATATAGGTACTTATATAATATATTAACTATATTTATATAATAATCGTGGTAAATAGTAATAATATTGATTATCGCTTGTAGCCTGTATGTTTAATCGTATGGTGATAAAGCATAAACTGTAGACATACTACCGCGATAAACATTAGGTACCTATCTGTCCTATCTACCTACTAAACTATAGTGGATTTCCGTTATATTTTTGTTAGGTACCTACAAGAAATAATAAGAATAAGAAAATATAAAAAAAAATATAATAATATAATATAATAAACACAAAATTTCATTTTTTAAATAAATATTAACTATATATTATGAAATTACTATATATTATATGTATATACCTACATAATAATATATAATATAATATTTTAATTATAAATGAAAATGTAATAAACAATTTTGTATTTTCGTACTTTTTGTTCAACTTTTTTCATAACGGACTTTTCGTCCGGGACTCACTTATACAAACATCGTCACTCAGAATTGTTTTTCGTAACCATTGATCTATCAATTTATCATTGAATTCAAATTTAATACATACTATATAGTATATAGGTATACTATACGTATACATTACACAATTTATATAACTAATTATAGTGACTTATATACACTCAATGGTGATGTACATTCGACACCTACTGTACGGCAGAGCGGTTACTTATTTTTCCCCTTTTTTTATATTACAAACGTATATATTTAATATTTATATAGGTAACAACATTCAGTAGGTACCAGAGGTACCTATATAAACGTACAGCGTATACTACTATACACCTAATGCATAATATAATATAGCCATATAGGAAATATTGAAAGCATAATTTGTACGAAACTGGTTAACGACAGAGGTTCGCTGACTGCATGGTTTACGAATATTTAGTTAAAGGAACTAACTTAATTAATGCTAAGTTTTAAAAACAAAAATAAAAATACGCGAGTAGGTACATGCGCATGCGTGAGCCGGGTGTACACGAAAATTCTGATTGTTTGCCGCCGCCGGCCCTTCAAAACTACTATGAACAGACTGGACCTATATATGACGTAGGTACACTATACACGTTATAGGAGGTACCTATTATGTACGCGTTTTTTCTGCCTTAACATTTTTGTTTATTATGTACCGTTCAAACGTGTTCTTAAATTTCACCCCTGCACATAGGGCATTAGGGCCACGACCGATCCGTTCAACCGAACGGCCGCGGCGGTTCGTATACTTATTTCGTACGTCCATAATAAAAACTAAATTATAATAATATATTGTACGCGCGCGCTTTGTCTACCTAATACCTATTTCACATAGTATTATGATTATAATTTATAACGAACGAATTAAAGCGCGACGATGGTTATAACGTGCAATATCAAGAACGCTACACAAAGAGTGTGCGCTACAGAGAAATATCCAGATGCCCCGCGTATATAGTGTTGGATTTGACGAAATCGGCGGATAGGTAATATATATTATGCACGCGTCGTAGGTACAGGAAACAATGACCATTGGCAATATAAACCGCGATGCGATGGTTTTAATTTTTTTGCTGTACGAAGACGATAAAAAATCAAAATGCACATATTATGTATGCCGACAACTACTCAGCGATGTCGAAAACACGAGCAAAAATAATTCGAACCGCGTCGTTTCGTGACTATATAGTATCTATAGCGAAGGGTACTACAACGAGCGGCACCAGCTGCTGTCATCTCCCCGCATTATAGATTCTGATTTCCGTGCCACCCTGCGTACATTGGATTTACGATATATTTTTTTACATTTTTCGTACTCGCATTCGCTCATTCCGAGAGAAAAAATTAAAATTAAAATTCGTCCAGCACTCCTATATGCGGGTACAAAAGAATTTGATTCGTACCTACAATATATTAGTTCGTATAATTTAGTTTTAAATTATATTATATCGTTGTTGTTCAACTTCAATCGGGGTGGCCCCCGCTTTTTTTCATACGATCGCATGGACCGAATAATTCGTTATGCATTTTGTAATATTATTATGTATATTTTATTTTACCGAAATTTATATTATACGCCGGTCGTTGGTACAACGCGACCACGGCCCACGGTGAACCGCACATATTTCATCGAAGTCCCGTGAATAACGGATTGATAATTGATATCGTTGTTTGTAGTCGAAAAATATAACATACTATTTTACACGTGATTTTATTATAATGTTATATTATTATTTCTAAACGAGCGCTGTGCGGCGAACGTCAGTTAGTGACGCCATATTATTATAATCGTTATTCGTTAGTCGTTACGAGTTTACGAATACGACGCCGCGCGCGGGCCTCTAGTATAAATTATACAAGCACTCTGTGAGTTTGTACAACTTCCCCGGCACGCGGCTGTCCAATTTATATTCTCTTTGGAAAATCAATGTGGCGGCGACGCGCGTAGGCGGCATCGGAGGCGGCAATGGCGGAGCCGGATCGCCGGAACCGTTAAACTCGTAATATTATTATACAATAAAAATATACGTTGTCCTTATTGTTTCTTCTTTCACAACATTAAAATACATATTTCAGTGCAGACAGTACAGTTTACTCGGCTCCAGAGTCCTGTCCAAAAATCGCCATTTTATATAATGTACATGTTACCATGTACGCAAGACGTGCAACACTTGCACACACACACAAACAGTACACAGTACACAGTACATGCATACACACACACACACGCGCGCTTAAACAATAAGGGTGGTTTACTGTTTATTGTTTAATATAATATTGTACGTAATTTCCTGTACTCATTTACCCCCCTTTGGGTGTTACCTATAAATAAATATTAATAATAACAATAATATAACGGACGGACGTAAGTTTATTAAACTGTATGCAGGCATAATCAATGAACCCATACGTGTACCAATTTTTACGCGCGGGAAAGTGTTTGCATTTTAAACAAACAGTAACGGCCATTGGCGAAATTATGACGAACAATTTTGTATTTTCGTCGAATCTCGATCGCGGCGGTCGTACACGAAGTAAAGAACTGTCTGTAACGCACAGCCGACTTCTAAAGCCGGGCGTACACCGGCAACCGTGATTGTCAATCTTCCTACAAAATCAAACATGTTTGAATTTTATCAATCAGACTGTCAATCTTCATCGGTTCATATAATTTACACCGTTTGTCGTTCGTTGAATTATAGTGTAAGACCGGCCATAGATAAAAACGTTCGAGCGCGCGCAAAATAGTATTTAGAATTTCGAATAAATAAATAAAATAAGTACGTACTCGGTACGGCACTGTTAACCGAACGCCACCCATCCGCCGACCATCGTCGGAGTGTGTTTACGTCCGACCAAGGCACTATTTATTATACTATTGAAGTGCGGCGGCGCCCCCGCGAAACCATCGTAGATACCGTACAATTTTAAGCACACGTAACAATTGCCAATTGGTAGATTATGATATTGCATAGACAAACTAATAATATGTCCAGGTGATATCGGTCTAGTGCTGGAAAGTTAAAAAAACCCATCGATCGCTGTTATTATTTATTATTGGACTGCGACGTGTGTCTTTAGACTGAATTTGAAAATGTACAGCGATTTACCTACATAAAATATACCTATATTAATTTTTTATGATATTATTTGAGAAGGCTGTAGAATAAAGCGATCACGGTAAAATGACGACAGAGTGTGTAGAAAACACGAAACACGTTTTATAACAATAATACTGTACGACAATGTGTTGCGTTTGCCGAAAGTCGGTACGTGTATGATTAAAAACGAATTTTTCGTTGGATGCGCGAACGTGCGATGGAAAAAAAAAATTGATAGAAACAACTAATATAAGTACCCAATCGGCCCACGACGGCTGTAAATATATAATAATATACATATCGTGTGCGTTTGTCTTACATATAATATAATATTATTGTAATTACAAAGCTACGGTAGTACGGTGTGTGTGATAAATTATTGTTATTTCCGAAATTGGTTCAATGTTTTGAATTCGTATAAAAACACCGTCCGCCACCGCATCGTGTTTTTTTTTTGTTCGATATTAACGCCTGAAGCGTCCGCGAGGCCGCGCTCTCGATTGCTTTAATCTCAACACCATTACCGCGGGCCTCCGGTTTTAATCTCAAACCCCTCTCGATTTTTCTCGGATTTCGTCCGTGGGCAATTTAAAACCAAAAAAAATGCATCAATAGGTCAATAAAAATATACAAAAAATTTAGCAACCATCTCCGGGGTTTTAAACGGCCGGCGACCAGTGAAAACGGACTTTGGAAAATCGGCGACGTCCAGCCCCACCGGCACGCGCCATCTTCACAAACAAAGAACGCCGCTCGCTTGGGCCGTATTCGCTGTGCGTTTGTCCGATCGTCCGTGTGCTCTGTTCGCTTCCCGTGCCGACCCGCGTGCATAACATTCGGTTTTTATTCGTTTTCACGATTATTTCCGTCCGCAAGTCAGTGTGACTAGGTTTTCTGTCCTCAACAAGCACACGCACTCCGTACCGGTGTGTTATTTTCGTCAAATTTCCAAACGTTGCGAATCCCCGTCCAGCAGTACGTTTTTTGATATTTTTTTTTAAAAATTATTTTAATTTCAAAACCCAAAACTTCAAAATGAGTACGAAAGAAGCCAAGAACGACGTCGCCGTAGACAAAATCGCCGACGATGTTGTGGACGCCAAGGCCGACCTAAAGGGCACCAAAAGAACAGCAGACGTAAGTAGCCCTGACAGTTATTCATTTATTTTTTGTTTCGTATTGTTTTTGTTATATAATATACTTAGGTTTGTATTTAATAACCCAACGGCGGTCGCCGGTCGTTACAACAACAACAACAACAACAATAATAACATTAACATTGTTGGATCGGGCGACATAGAGACTCGTCTGTATATCAAACGAATTCACGCGTACGCGGCGGTACCCGCGCGTCAGTTACGCGCGCGTTTTCCTCGATTTTCGAAATATTGCGCGGGCCGCCGCAACCGTCACCGCGTTGCCGGTTACCGGCGACCGCCGCCGCCGCCGCTGCGATTACGAAACGCACCACATGCCCGCCATTTTTAACCCCCGGTCTTATTACAAGCGTGAGTGCTTTTTATTTTTTTTTTTCATCGCGTCCTTTGGCGGTACCGCGCTCGAGTGTTTCTCGCTCGTGGCCACTCGAAACTTTTTCGTCCGTGAATATTTCGAACGCGATTTTCTCATTCGATCGTTGTATCGTAATTTTTATTTATTCATATCTCGATTTTTATCGTCCGCCGAGTGGTTTATCGTTCCGAAGACTTCGGTCGTCGTCGCCGTCATCACAGCCATCGCCTCGATTATCACCTTCACCAATCACCTCGGCTTGTCGTAGGTATTCCGACATTCGGCGACGCCGTGCGTTGTTTGTTTCCGGCACACCGACGGTTGTTTACCCGGTCTCTTTTTAACCCCCCTCCCGCCTACCGAGCAGCGCACCCGCCCTGCCACCCGCTCGCCCGGTCTATCGTGTCGGCGTCGGAACAGCGGCGAGGCACCCCCGCCATAGTAGCCGCCGCCGCCGTACTCGTTTTCTCGTACTAGAAATTGACCACAAAATGCCGTGTAATTACACACGCGTTAGACTCGCGTCTTTGGTTATTATTACATTATTAATCTAGTACTTATTATTGCGGAGCGTCGTACGGTTATTATTATTCTAATAACTTGAAGGCGGTCGTTTTTTTTTTTTTTTTATGCTATACTATACTACAAAAATTAGTTCTCGCTCGGCGTGTGTACTCTACGCGCGCCTACCTACCGCACACCGCTTGAACGCTCCGCCGCAACAGCTTTTCCGTAACGGATTGCAGACGTCGTTGGCGTTGTGTACCATCTGCGCGGCTAGCGGGGGAACCGGCCGACCGTCTGGGACGCGTGTTTTCCGCGCGTTACGGATACGCCGAGGACAAGGTGACGGACTCGTCACTGATCCATCTCGGCCATCGCCCCGGTGTTGGTGTGTGCGGTCGGTAGGGGGAATTATTGTTTTAATTTTAAATATATATATATATCTCCACCCGATATTATTGCGAGCGCCATGTCTTGACGCCGAACCGATGACCGTAGTTGCTTATTTCGCACGTTATATTTTGAAAACGTTCGCACATCCCGATTTGACGACGCCATTATTTGGGACGGAATGACGTGACCTACATGTCCGCATTCTTAAAATTCTACAATAACGCGTTAGCGATTATAGTCTGATTTAAATACAATTATTATGATATTTATCTGTAACGCGTGAGTAAAATAACTAATCGCTATGCGTGGTAAATTATAGGAAAAATTAGAAGAAGTGAAAAAATTGAAAAAAGAAGAAAATGGTGAGGAAGACCTAGAGGAAGAAGATGAACCCGAAGGCGAAGAAGATGATGAAGAAGAATTTGCCGAAGGTGAAGACGATCTAGACGAAGCTGACGGTATTTTGCATACATTACACATTCCTAATAATCTAGTTATTTCACAAAGCACTATTTTCACAGGTTGTTCAGAAGATGATGAAGACGACGTAGATGGTGTAGAAGAAGATGATGATGTGTAAACTGACATAATGTACAATTGAACAAGTCTCTTAATTTTATATAATTTATACATAGTGCCGCATGTACTCGGTAACTCCGTTCGATAGAATTTGATTCCAAAAATGTAATTTTTTTTTTATACATAATATGTAAAACAAAGCTTCTTTGCTACTGAGTGACTAAGACAAAATTTGATTTTTTTTTTTTTAAATTTTAAACACGATATTCCTACTAATTTGTCTTGTGTACATGTTCTAAGTCTCTAGTCACTCACTATCAGTCAAGTTTTGAGCATGTACTTGTGAAAAAAAGTTTCTAAACTTTAGGTAACACTTGACTGGAATACTTAAACTAACTCGACCACCGACTATTTAGATAATGGTTTTTTTTTTTATAACAGATTTTAAATGCAATAATTTCATTTTTTTTAAAATAAATTTAATACTACTTAAGTATAAGTAATTAATATAAATAATATTTACAAATTAAAAAATTGAAATACTGAATTGTAATTTAGTTTATAGGTTTGTCTTCTAAAAATATATATATATTATATATTATCGTTTAAAATTTAAGCTACTTTTGTATAAACATTTTGATTAAATTATAAGATAATCAAATAAGTACCTCGTGTTGGTTTTTTTATTTTGTATTCTCGGTGTGTTTCAAAGTTTAGGAAATTTTTTTTTTTGTTTCTCATTCCAACTAAAGAATTTTTTAAGAACTTTTTAGCCACTGAAAATATGTTTTAAGTTTATGTTTAACATTTAATAAAAAAAAAAGAAATTGTAATGTCAATTTATTTTACCCCATTAAGTAAAATAAGTATATATAATATGATATAATTGAATATACACACACACACACACACATAAACGTTTTGTTGTTTAGACAGTATTGTAGTTGACAATTAATTTATTGTTGTAAATAATTCTAGTACAAAATAATGTTTGGATTGTTAATATTCTTAATACATATTGTCAGTTGCTACAGCTCAGCATTTAGTTTTTATTTACCATAAAATTACTGTTTTATATACTAAATGGTTAATTGTGACCTATGGTGAAAGCAGCATTACATATTGTGCCCTGTTTCCATATTTTTAACCAGTTACTCAAATTCCGTTGTGAGTAACAAAACAAATTTAAATTTAATATTTTTTAATGATAATTATTGTCTTGTGAATAATTTTTCAAAAGAGTGTATGTGTAATAATTGTCATTTGACTAATAAATTTCCTATTCAAATAAATGGTTAAATAATGTCTACCGAGTACTTGGATGTGTAATAATTGACTTGGTATTAAATTAATCATAACTATTGTAAGATTTGTCATGTTAATTCTTAAACAATTTTAAAATAAGAATGTTAGGTGTATAGAGTTCAATATTGAACTATTATTATGACTGATATTCAAATAAAAATACTAAATAGTAACTATTGACATTTATTTGTATTCATTAAATTCATTACTATAAAGTATAAGGTATTTATTAACAAAATTTTTATAAATAACGTAAGTTATATCATAATATTAACAGTAAGGAGGAAAGAACTTCGCTAAAATTAAGCAGAGAAATTGCTAAAAATTTAAAGCAACAATGAATAGTTTCAGTTCATGGTTTAAAGTAATTAAATAGTAGTGGCTTTAAAGTCTATTAAAAATAAAAATAATTAGTATTTCATTATTGATATCCTATTACATTTGGAGTGATAGTTTTCAAGTGATATCATTTTTTCCATGAGAGTTTCACAAAGTTTTTTCAAAAATTTATTTTCTGATTTAAGTTTCAACATCTTATCAAACAAATCCTCCATTTTCTGTTTAAAATAAATAACTACTTTTAAATTTTAATGCTGGCTTATTATATTGGGTAGGTAAGTAAGTATAATTGTTAATATCTCACCTGAAGTCTATTGTTAGTGGTTTTAGATGCATTTGTATCACAGTACCTTTCCGAGATTCCATTTTGTATGTCATTTAGTTTCAAAGCCTGTTATAAAAAAATGATTATTAACATATTTTTTTAATATATAATAAATGTATATTAAAGAGGAGTGTTTATACACAGCGTATTTGAGATTTTCTTAAAGGGTAATAATGAACAAATATTGATAAAGACAAAAAATGTAATTACATTACCCTATAATTATTAACAAAATATATCAAATTGGATTATTCTCTTATCCACGGTCCACGTTATTTCCATAAATATGCAACGAAAAGCATTTTTATCATAGAAATCATGATTAAATTGGCAATATGGGGGTGCCTATTCATTTCATCAAATTCAAATACCTGCCACTAATCACTATATATATTGGAATAATGGAATGGTCCTATATTATTTTAATTTATAGGTATACATTAATACGTACTGGTGTACCTCAACTGATTAATTTAGTATACTTAGATTTTGAAACCATGAATGCATTGATTTTATCTTAGATCAAAATGATCATATACTTGTATAATGTATATGATCGAATGATTTTACAATATGCGTTTTCTTTTGGAGCAGTAGGAATGTAGCAGGAAACAAAATGTTAATATTAGAATTTTCTATACGTCATGGTATAATTTTAAAAATATTGTGAATCTTTTTGAGCTATTAATATGGTTAAACCACTGTTTATTATGTTTTTGTGAAATTTTTGAGTAAAATAACCTATTCATTACAAAAACTGTAGAGAATAAAAAAATTTTCATCGGTTTGTCAAATGATAAAAAATGTCTATACAACATTTTATTTTGAAAGTAAATACGTAGTAAAATTATAATAAAATCTAAAACCGATGATATGTCAAACCCTCAAAAATATTATCCTCTATAAATTTTGAAATTATACTCAATAATCTTAAAAACGATTTTGTTTGAGCCTACACCTATTATAAATTATAATAAAATATTCTTAGAAATATAGACTGACAGGCACTTAGAATAATTTTTCGTAGGTATGCAATAAATGCATCTATTAAAGCGAGCTCATCAATGATGAGTTAGTAGGTACGAGGTACCACTCGACTTCTACTGTACAACAGAGCGACAATCTACCTCCCCTTATTTTAAGCATAATATATACACAGTGCTTGAATTTTTTAAAAGTATTTTATTGTAGTTCTAATTGTGTCCTAAATCCTAATCAATAAGGAATATACATTTTCGAATATACAAATTTGTTTTATATTTTTGTATCCTCCTTCTATTTCATTCCTAATTCAAGTACTGTATATACAGTATACACGACTATAATGTTGCATAATATATATAATAATTTATAACTATTAGAAAATCTTGAAAGAAGTTAAATAATAATAAGTGAATAGTGGTTACTGTTTAATGATTATCTACATACTTGAATGTTAAAGGTGTCAGTTAACTGTTGAAAAGTGGCTAGAGATGCTTTTAGTTGTAAACTTGCTATTTTTTCGGCCGTCATTATATGAAAACTTTCCAGTTTTAAACTTTCCTTTAAATCCCGAATTTCATTTCTCAAATTAACCTCTGTGTCTGAGATAAACCAATTTTAATTTATAATAATATAAACGTCATATTATACAATATTATATTTTTAGATATACCTGTCATGTGTGCGATTTTCGAATTGTATTTCTCTTTTATATCTTCAATCTCATTTTGGTTTTGGAATACAATAACTTCTTTTTCTTTAATTAAATTTTCAGTCAACGATGCTTTGTATTCAATTTCTTCAAGTTGTTGGTATTTGGCTATGCAGTAGTTTCTTTTCTTAGACTGTTGCTGGATAGCGTTTTGCATGTTGTACAACACTTTTTCGTAACCGACTATGATATTTTGCCAGGTACTAATGTTGTCTAGTAGTATGTCCATTCTCTGTTCTAATCTAATGTTTATGTCCAATTGATTATCGGATATTATGGAAGACGACCGTGACGTTGCTGCGTGCTGCTGTTTACTTTGGGCTTTTAATATTTCTTGTATGGTTTTATTTTTCTCGTTTAACGCATACCCTAATATAATAATCTCGTGTTTTAAATTCTCGATACAGTCTTTTTCTGATTTTATGCATTGTTTTAAATCATTACACTCGTTTTGTACCAATGCGATGTTAATTTTTTTTTCATGGAGACAGCTCGTAAATTCGTCCTTCATTTGTTGCATGTAAGTTTCGTTTTCCTGACATTTTTCTTTTTCTCTATTGTACTTTGCATTCGCTAGTTCATATTTATTTGTCTGTTCTTTTAAATTAAATTGAAGCGTTTTAATTCGGTTTTCGCTATCGATACGTTTCATTTTACTCTCAGTCAATAATTGTCGGTATTCGTCGAGCGACTTAATTAAGTGTGCGTATTTCTTATTAAGCTCATTGCACATTAATTGCATTTTCGAATAATTTTCTTTGAGTTTCTTATGTTCGATTTCTTTGTCAATTAGAATTTTTTGGATCTGTATTTTGTCTTCAAATTCAGAATTTAGTTCATCGTTCTCGTTTTCCAAATATTTCTGCCATTTTTTGTGATCGTCGTTTTCTTTTAGTAGTTGTTGCTTTTTGTCTTTAGCATTTTTAATTAAACGTTTAATAGTTATTTTTAAATTTTCTTCTTCATCGGTTGTCAATCTTGTTGACATATTGATTAAGTCACATAATTGGTGGTTTTCGAAGTAGGTAGATCCTCGGAATTGATTAATTTGTTCATCGATCATTATTTTTCCTACATATAATTCGTTATTATTTTGAGAACAATCAAATGCGTCACGGACGTTTTGATCGATAGATTTTTTAGGAAACACTGACAAATTTTCATGCATTAAATGTAATTGTAAATTTTTTTCCTCATTTATCAAACATAACTCATCTTTCAACTGCGATATTTTAAGATCTTTAATATACAGTTCTTCTTTCAACTTCTCTATGCTTTGTAGAATTTCATCATAATTATTTAACGTTTTCACGCGTATGTTCATCAGTTGTTTATTTATAACGTATTTCAACTTATCGTTTTCTATTAGAACGTAATGATATTCATTTTCACGTGCAGCTAATGCAGCGCAAAAATTAGTCAAATGCATAACTTCTTCCTTAAATCTACAATTTTCATTAAATCTACGACCTAATGCTAAACAAAGATTAAATTTTATTTTATCCATTTCCGATTTAAGCCTATTGCATTCATTAACTACACAGTCATAATTTTCATATTTATTCTGTAAAATTCTGTTCCTAGTTCGTAATTGTTTGTTATTTTTTTCAGATTCACTCATAGCAATACACGCTAATCCTATCATTTTGTCCAAATTAATAACGTCCTTATCGCTTATAACAAATTTACCGTCTACAATTTTTGTTATAAGTTTTTCTTTAAACATTTTAACAATATCTTCGTAAGAAATATTCAATTTGTGCAAAACTATTGTTTCAGTGTTTAAATTATCAAATGAATTGAGATTCGTAGTTATATTTCGAGTCGTATAGTCCAAGACCACAATCTTATTTTCTGTTATATCTGATGTTTGGCCCATTCTATTTAATGTTATTACCTATTTTAAAAAATTAAAATTAAATTGTATTGAAGGTTTGTTATGTGTTATTTTATCTAATATTATACACATGCATAATATTATACATTTTTAATTCAACGACCTAATAAATAAATAAGTAGATTTATTTAAATTTAATGAGTTTACATATAAGTAATCAAATTAATTAAACTGATAATTTTTTTTTACACTAACCTCGTCCTTTTTTTTTCCATCATTATTTGTCGTTTGATTACTAGTGTTAGTTTGTTGGAAATAATCAGACATTTTTTTTGCTAAAAAATAAAAAATATTATCCTATTCAAAATAATCCATATGATATAATATAGGTAATAGGTATACTAAAATAAACACATAACAACTAAAAAACAAATTATAAACTTTAATCGATTTTGTATTTATATTAGGTAGGTATATATAGAAACCAATTATCGTATCAATTAATACGTCGAGAAAAACCGTTTAATGATCACCTAGACGTTAGTATTGATAAATTTGCATACCTTATCAAACCATAATTTATTTTTAAACGTTAGTAGTCATTATACTAGGCTAGGATTTAGTTAGGAAATAATCGTATGACGTATATAGTAGGTACACTTATACAGTATGAACATTAATGTATATTGTAAAATTCTAATTTTGCTTACCTTTTGTCTTTTATTTCAACAGACTTACAGGTTAGATACGAAATTTAAAGCAGTATACACCGGTACAGGTATTTTAGTATTTTTAATTTTATTCAGTATCGCTCGTTGAAACAATGATTCGTCGCTAATCGTAAATTAATAAAAAGCTGTTCTTAAAAATTGTTGTATCTAGCCATAGACTAGATTATTATAATATTATTTGTTGGCCTTCTTACGATGAACCAACGATTTTTTTTCCATTTTGATAACCGACATGAATTTAATACAAGCCAGGGAAAATTATAGATATTATAATATCTATGGGGAAAATGCAATGACATACAATATAGAATATATTATATACAATAACTAGATAGCTGTCTCCTTCTTATCATCGAATTCGGCCGCCATTTACAAAGCCGGCAATGTATACAATTATATAGTATTATCAAAGTATATAATATGTATATGAATAAATGTAAACATTGCCTTTTTTATAAATGGCGGCCGACTTCAACATTTGTCACAACTGTGGTATAACAACTTTATCTATAGTTGTTTTTATATCTATGATAGCATTACCTGATTACCTACGGTTAGGTAATTATAAATATGTGGTTGGTTTCATTATAATTTTAGATATATTATCTTAAATAGAAATCGTAGTCGGTCATAATATTTTCCTCCATGATTCGTAAATGTTTGGTATCCTTTCGCATAGAACATTAACTATAGAATATTACCCATCACGGTTTCCGACTTGGTTACCGCATAATAATATGTATCCCGAGGTGGATTGATCCACCTTAATATATCCATTGATAGACCCTGTGGCGACACACGTAAAGCACACGTGCACGAGCGCAACCTGGTTGCTCGCCTCAACCGGCTCCGGGTACCGATGACTACACCGCGAGCTCATCCCCTACAGTCTACCCAGTTACGACACCCACTAGCGTATACCACCCGCTTGATATATAAAGAGGCCGGAACACCTGACCGAATGTCTTCACGGACGCCGGCCGGTCAAATATTTCGTGCTTTTCGTCGAAAGATCTTTTACTAATAGACCGGTCCACTTCGTGTTTCCACCGAGTCACGAAATCGTAGCGCTTTTCGGTTACTGAATTACTCTGATACGATATAAAATATATCTATATTATATTCATACTATATATTATTTATACTTTTTTATAATTACTAACATAAATATGTTTTTGGGCTGGATACAAGTCTTTTGTTTCTGACCGATTTTTCGTGTGGCTATTTCGTTTTCATGCCTACTTATTAATAGGACCCGGAATTATATGCACTGGAAACGTACAAAATATGCATGCATTTATGCACTGAATATCATTTAAATGTGTATTTTAATAAATTAAGATCAGCGGAAATACGTGTACCTAGTTGCGTGATAGTTGTATTAATTATATTACACGATTTTTATCCATATTTTTTGATTTGAAACAAAATCGTGGATTGTGGCAATGGTTTATTCGCATACATCGAATAAATAGTTTTTCATTAATGTTGATTTGTCCAGAATAGTCCGGAGAAACTAACGAACAATAGTAAAGCAAATTGGTAGAAACACTTAATATTAAGTATAGCATGGTATGGGGTTTTTTTAAAAACATTATATCATTAAACTGATCCCTTAGGTTTGACTACATTTTAAAATATGAACATGTTATGATATTCTGTTTTATTATAAAATTAATAATTTAAATAATTTAACAATATACCTATATTATTCCAATTATTACAGATAAACGATTAGCGTAGGAACTTACATTATTCATTTTTTTACTATGTAGGAATTTACATATTATATAATTTCTTCCACAATCGAAGAAGTAACCTATGTATTTTTTACCAGCTAGGTCTCGTGTAGAAATTTACAACCACCCAATAATTTTTAGTATAGTTATCTAGAAGGTACCTACTATAGAGTTATATACGAATTGTTATGTTGAGTTGTATATCTACCTTTTTACCGTATAATTATTTATTTATAATTTATATAAAGTTATACCTATAATATTATGTACATCTATTGATAACAGATTTTAAATTAAAAATAGAGTTAAGTAGGTGGTAGGTAGTTAAGAAGAAATTAATTATGTTAGGTTATTATTATGTTTCCATAATTCCATACTTAGTATATTAGTTGTTATAATATTTTATTGATAGGAACTTAAACAAACAAATATGTAAATTGAAAATATTGAACCTAACTAGAACTATACCTATAGTTAATGTTTTTGTATTACAAATAATATTTTTTTACAATGAAACATGTTTTAGTGTTTAATTTAAAATTTCAAGCATAATATTTAATTTAAATTTGTTAGATCAAATAATAATATGTTAAAATGTAAAATGTATTGATAGGTTCTCCTTTGAATAATATTAAATTAAGTAATATTTGACTAGTATTTGGGTAACTTTCATTTGGCACAAAATCATATTCATAAAAAATCTCACACAACTTGTGCTTGTTGCTGTTCTGGGTCAAATATAAAATCTTTCATCGCTACATATGACATCCCAATTTCGTTAACAGGTTTAGGAATTTCATATTTTACTTCTTCCTCTATATTTTCAGCTGTAGTTTGATTTGGATTTGCTAGTTCTTCATCTAAAAACAGTAATTTTGTTATCAAATAATTAAAATCATAATATGTGACTTTAATTAAAAATTACCATCCATAAAGTAACACATGTTATTCACAATTTGTTTGAAATCCAATTTTAAGTAATCGTTTCCTTTTTCCAACATTTCTTCTAGCGACGTTGTTAACGATTTAAAACTAGGTCTTCTGTATTGGTCTTCTGCCCAACAGTTATTCATTATATCGTACCTTTAAACATTATTCAGAAAATCAACATACCTTAGGTACAACAGTTTTTTTCAAAACACAACTGTATTATTTAAACATTAAACATTATGCCATCATGGTATTGAGATCTAGTATAGGTATCGACTATCGTAACTATATGTCTATAACTAAAGTTACTATTAAATATACACTTTAGCACTTGTAAAAACAAACATAAAGACATACTTTTAAAACCAGATACTCATATTCGTTAATACTAACAAAGTAACAAATAATAATTACAACTAAAAAATCTTATAGATGCATTAATACTTAGTCAAAAACCAAATAATGAATTTGTTTTTTATTTTATATTAAATGTTAATATTTATTTTATTTTGTCATTATGCATCCGTTGTACCTACTTAATAATACAAATTATGAATGTTGAAATATTATATAACTCAAATGCACAAATATATATAGCCACTAGGACCAGTAGGGCTACTACGTACACAACATACAAACATTTTTAAAATAATAGGTACTTATTAGTTATTGGCATGTATTGGCTTTACAAAATATCTTTCAATAAAAAGTTTTCAACCTCCAAGTTCGTTTGTGGTTGGTTTCTGGTATAAAATAGGATCTAGTTTTATAGAAGTTCAAAAAAATTGCAAATATGTTGTGGAAATAGTTTTTTATAAGTGTGAGGACTTTCAAATGTTGATGAAATTCACGAGGATTACAAAAACTCGCTACTATCTAATTGTTAATAATTCATAATATTTTTAGTTTTATACCTGAGGCTTGAAAAGGAAATATAAGATTTCTAGATAAATAAATATTATTTCTAATATTTTTTTTCTAAATAAGTGTTTCTTGCTAGAATTAAAAAAAGTTTAACGTAAAGCCTCATTGAATTTGTAGAACGTTTGAAATTCAAATTTTGACACTAGGAAAATAACCATTTCTCCTCAAACGATTTTTGTTATTTTGGTATGATTAAAAATATATTAATCTTAAAAACTTGAGAAGTTTCACTATTATTAAAATTGTCGATTTATATACTTGTATACAAATATACAATGAAAGGGTCTTCCTATTTAGATTAATTTTAATCTGCTAACTTATTTACATGGTTTAACTGTACGTAGATTTATTGACTTAAAAAGTTATAAATTAATAACAATTAAGTATCAACAATAATATATGATACAATATTAAAGTAATATTATTAATAAAAGTTTTCAAACACAAATTATAGTTTGATACGTCAATCTACTATTCTACTAGCTGTATTGCTAATATAAATAAATAATTAAAAAATATTCTTAGAAATAGAGGCTGAAATTTTACACACATCGAACTAAGATATACAATTTACTTAGTAATACGACCGTCTTTACTCAGTCGTTTTTCGTTTGCAATAATTATTATTACTTCATTCAAATTTAACACATCTTCATTACACTGACCTACTTAATGATGAAGTACACTCGAAATTTACCATACAGTATACAGAATTATCGTTTTTATTTTTTTTCATTAATTCCAAGAAAATTATGAACATCTGAGAATTAAAATCAGTGTGTATACAAAACTCGTTATTACTTTATTTAATACTTAACTTATTAAATTGTATCCTGCAATGTACCTATAATTGTTATTAGTTTATCATTATCATTATAGTATTAAAGTTTAACGGTTTTTAATACCTAATATTTTATTTTTTTTAAATTTGTTCAATGATTTTAAACATAAGAGGACGCAACCCATGCGGTGTTTGTTATCTCTGTCATACAAACGTATGACAAGGCAAATTTTCGTTCACTATAGTTACAATAGTGTGCTGTTAGTTCTGATATGAGAGTGAATTTACTTATTATAAAACTTTTAAGTAGGAATTCGGGGCAAGTAATGTGACGCTCGAGCAAACCCCGTTCAACCACGTTGATCGATTCAAAACAAAAAAAAAAAAGGCAACATGATGATATAGTAAGATACAATAGTTGCTCGATAGTTGCTTTCATGACAGACGACAGTGTACTGTAACTGTACGAACTCCACTATTTAGTTACCCTCATCCTATCTAATATTAACTATCATTCATACAACTATCACGTTTTAATACCATAATGTGAGCGACGTATATAAAGCGACGCCTTTTACTCTATATTTTAATATTCAAGGCATTTTTAATTTGTAATATTTCACGTAACTATGTCTTGCTTGAAAATACTTACAATAATAATAATAAAATACTTACAATTCAACCGAACAGTTATTTGGTTTATCCATCCGGTATCCTTCTTTCAATAGTTTAAATAAATCTTGTACGATTATCCCAGGGTATGGAACTGCTCCTAACGTGACTAATTCCCAAAGTAAGATTCCAAAACTCCATACATCTGATCTACTTGTGTATATATGATCAGCTAATGATTCTGGTGCCATCCATTTCACTGGAACTATGACACAATTTATGTTTATTAAATAAGTGTATTTCAGATTTATGAATCAAAGAAAAAAGAAACAAACCTCTTCCTTTCGTTTTTTTGAAATAAGCATTATCCTCATAAACATCTCTGGTCAGGCCGAAGTCAGATATTTTACACACTTTATCCTCAGTAACTAGTACATTTCTCGCAGCCAGATCTCTATGAACTAACTATAAATAATATATGTATAATACTATAATCAGTGTATTCTAGTACTTACCTAATTAAATACTTTTATATTAATGACGTATCATTTTTTAAACCAGCTATTTAAATTGTTGGTATTTTAAACACTTACTTGTGGTTGTTAGTGAATATTTCCTTATTTATATTTTGAGACGATTAATTTAATTCAATTTTATTGATAGTAATTTTGTGAAAATACAAATTATCGTGTTACTGTTCTATTACATTTTGTTACATTATAATTAAGTTATTTGAATCCTAATTCTATAGAATAATTAGGAATAGTTATATCTTACACATTTTATGTACAGAAATAAAATAATTTTTTTTTTTTAATATACAATTATTTGAAATATATATATGTAAAGATATTTAAATGCAAGTAAGAATCATATGCAATTTTAATACCTAAATTAGGTTAGGTTAGGAAAATATATTGTCCAAAATTATATTTAATAAGATTATAATAAGTTAATTACTTTAATAAAATGTTTTTAAATATATTATTTTAAATACTATTTCAAAGTATTCTATAAAACAATGGGTGTATCTGGTATACCAGGTAAAATTAAATACAAACGAAATAGTTTACTTTTAGTTCTGCAAGATAAGCCATTCCCTTGGATATTTGCCAGGCAAATTTCAAAATATCTCTTGGACTGATTGGATAAAGTGGAAATGCCATGGATATCAGACTTTCGTTTTGATGGAAATTTCCTGCAGCATTGGAAACAAGGCCGTTTGCATTGTTGTCTAGGATTCTACTTTTTCGGAGGTATGATCTAGATGATAATTTTTTTTTTTAATAAATGTAAATGTATTCATAAGTCAAATTATACCTAAGTGAACCATATTTGGCGTATTCAATAATGAGATAAAATGGTCCTTCTTGAGTAGTACAAGCTCCGAGTAGTTTAACTACATTTGGATGATTAACGTCTTTTAACAAATTGTACTCTGACAACAAATCATCCTTTTCGGTTTTTCCTGCATCGTTTTTTATTGTTTTTACCGCGACCGTCGACATTCCTATATATAATATGTAGAATTTATATTTTAAGATGCATATACGTTTTTAATAAACACACAAAGTCATAAAATAATGTTGGAATGTGACCCCTTCAATGACACTCTATCGAAGGGGTGAAACAACTTGAGTATGCATATAATAGCTGCAGGACGGCATGTAGACGCCGCCGTAGTATTTTTATTAATAATAATGAATGTGTTCATATTATATTATAGCTCAAACACATAAAGCCTGAGTTTCTTACCAAAATCGAAACGTGACTGTCGACTGGAAATTTGCTAGTATAATATTATAATATAATGGATTGAATAAATTAATATTTTTATTTGGTAATTTTAAATAATATAGTTATATAACTATTATGTATGAATATTTCATAGGTAGGTTATATTAATATATTAGTTGAATAATTATACCTTTTGTACCAGGAATATCTATAGCTTGAGCTTTTAGAACTTTACCAAATTCTCCTTCGCCAATCACCTGCTCCAGAATAAGTCTACTTCTTGGAAACTCCCATTTAGGGTCAAAGTCCTGTTGAATAACGAATAATATGAATCGTGTAATAATAATGATTATTGTATTATTTACTGTATTAATGGTACTAGTATCTCTGTTAGGTACTGGGTTCGGTTGATATTCATCTTGATCGAAGTTCGGCAAAAGTTCTTCGAGTGTTCTGACGTTCCTGTTCGTTTTATTACCACCCAAAATCCATACGATTCTGAAAACAATATTATTTTTATAGAACTTTCATGATAAAATTATTATTGTACTTAAAGTAGGCAGTCGAAACTAAATAGAAAATCACCTATTTCTGCAAAAATACATAACAAGTCCAGTTGTTACAAACGCTACTACTATTATTATACTTGTATTAACATTGCTGTCACACCAATTTCCGCATATGTCTTGTTCAACATTTACTGAATAAAACATAATATTTCCATGGTAAATTATAAAAACATAATTAATTTAGATGCTACGCTTATGTCTAATAGATGGACCATACTTGGTGTTTGTGCGAGTATAATGGATTCATTATTCTGAATTTTTTGATTTTTCGACGGTCCAAGTTTTGTTTCACATGTACATTTTCCAATTTCGTCACACGTACAAACGCCTTTAGCCCCCGAAATTCCTGCAGTTTTACCTTCTTTTCCAGTTCCAAATACTTCATCTGAATCATAATCATATTGTTAAAATATATATATATATATATATATTAGTAACTAAACTATAGTTATAATTACTGGTACAGTCTTGTGGGCATATTAAATGGTTCATTTTTTCCAGGCTGTCACAATTTCCATCTGGGCAAGTGTTGATATCCGGGGTACAAGTTGAATAATTTGAAGTGAATATATCGGGTTTTGGTGATTCTCGCCATTGACATTTTGAAACGGTTCTGCAAAGATTTAAATAAATATTAGTTATTACTAACTATTTCATTATATATATATATATATATATATATGAACAATTTGTATTATTAAACGTTTGAATATTATTTTAAGAAACGGTATGTAAAAATTTAATTTAAGTGACTAAATCAGAATTGGTCATAGTTCGTTGTAAAAACTTCATAAATTATAATTTAATCATGACATTAGGAAAACAGTATGGACTCATAATAACGATGAATGTTGAATGTATAATTAATAATTATTCTTAAAACAATATCAAAATATCATCTAATATAGGTATACCTTAATAGATCATGAACATTCTGTTTTCAATTTTAATTATTCAGTGACATTTTGATTGATTATAAAAAACGCTTGAATTGAATTCATTTTCTCTTTTAAAAAAAAAATAAATATCAAAAGTTTATACTTTACACACCCTATTCCACATGACGATGTACATTCAGATTTTGTATCTAAATGAATATTAGAACAGTGTGATGTTTTCTTGCATTGTTCATCTGATAAATTGTCAAGTTTTAAAATTATTTCTGTTTTTTTATCTCTGCCATAGACTATTTTCAGTCTAAAAAAAGATACTTAGATTTCATAACAATTTTGATGAATAACAAAAACAATAAATAATAGTTTTTTGTACACTCTTATATACAATTTTTTACGGACTCGATCTATAATGAGTTAAATCATAAACTAGTAAACTACCATTATAAATAAATTATTTGAGTTTTTTCTGAACTTACATAAATTGTGAATAATTAAATGTTTGTAAAAGTTTCGCATCCTTGATAAATACTATTCCACCCTTTTTTGTTATACCAAATACTTCAGAATCTTGGTTATCTTGGTTATCAAAATAAAAGTTTAATTTTTGTAACTTTACACTGGATGAAGGTTCAGCAACACGGACGTAATTGCCAGAATTTGTATTCACCTTATACGTGACATTTGGATAAATCTAATAAAAATGAATTACAATTTAAATAATAATGTTTTAAAACGTGTTAGGGATAATATATGTATTATGTATGTAATAAAAAATAACCTAAATCCTAATAGATTTTGGAAGGTTAAACAACTCTATAGTCTACGCCTTGCACTACCTATCTATATTTGACCAATCAATATTAATTATTATGTCAATTTAAATAACTAATAAGATTAATTTATATTTAATTTTATATAAATTAATTTAAATACTAAACCAACCAACATTTATTTTAATTTCTCAATATTCAACACTATATTATCTCTTTCAAATAATAAAACTACTAATATACATTTCCAAATTTCCTTTTTCTTTACTTGGAAAATTATACCTAAACTGTAAATCAAATATTAAATTAAATTACTTATTGTATGATTACTATATATTTTTGATTAAATATTGTCGTAGGAGTTTTAATAAATGTATATACGATAAACCTATACGTCATAATTGTTGGTATAGTTAATTAAATTTAGTCTAGTCGGTAAAAAAAAAGTCCAGAACGTTTTACTAATAAAATATATCATATTATTCTATATTTTGTAGGTCAATTATGTTGAGTTCATTATACTTAAAGCTCATATAATAAATATGAAACTATGTTCTACCTACGCGAAACGTGCAATAATGTCTCGTTAGCGAAATTAAACTTCTGTTTATCATTAGTTATCAATTTGATAAAGCGTCAGATTTCTGAGAAACTCATTCGTGAATCGTGACTGCATCGTGTAATATATGTATGCGAAACACCCCTTTATGTGACCTATTAAAGATTGCTTACTATTTAGTTTTCAATAATGTAATTGAAATGGTTCTCATTTCTCATAATATACGAAACTTAATGAATAAATAACTGTTAAACCTTTTAATTATTTTAAAATGATCACAAGTTGTTAGTGGCGGCTTGAACTTTTTTTCGTTGACTCATATTTAATATTTTTAGTCCACCCACCCTTAACATTTTTTTACTTTTTCACTGCTCCGTTAATAATGAGACTTCATAGGTTATTAGTGATGGTTAAATAATGGTTAAATAACCCTAAACAATTTACCAAACTATCTTTTTCAACCCTAGAACCCAATTGTTACTAATCCCATTAATATTTTTGTAAATTTCGTGATTCAAATATTGGTAACTCCTTTGAGCCGCCACTGCGAGTATAAGTAGGTACCTAATATATATATTATAGTCTTTAGTGTTGTTATCAAAATAAATCATAAGAATGGGATAGATATGACATATCTGAGGTTAAGTATTTTTACAAAATCACATTGAAATGTATAAATTAAGTAGGTATTCCATTAAACTATGATTTTATAAATAATATATAGTGGTTATTAGGTAGGTACTAAATGTGTTTCTCCTAATAATGCAGCAATATTTAGCTATACCTATATTGGCTAAGTATACAAAGTGTTATAGTATTAGAATTTCAATTAAAACTGTAATAATCTTAATTCTTTAGTACCCGTATATAATATATACAATATACTGACCTGTGATGACATAGAATCGGAGGTATCGGTCCTTTTTTGGTGACTACCGTGAGTTATTACGCCTGGTCACGTCAAAAACGCATAAAAATGTGTACAATATTAATAGTAATTATAAACGTGCTGAAATGGTTTACATCATTTTATAATCAAGTAAGGTCACGTTTAAGTTTTACCCAAAGCCCAAAGGGGCTTTTTAAAAGATTTATTTACATTTATACTGATGTAGACTTTTTTTTACTTATACCTATAACCCTGAGAAGACTATTATACTGCAGTAGTGCTAAACCAAAGAAGTTGGTAATTAATATTTTAATCTACGTACTTAGTAGCATTTTCTTTGCACAAAACTAATATTGAGTTCCTAGGTATTTGCTTAATGCAAGTAAGTTGTTTACTAATAAAAATTCGAAATCAGTAAACTATTACTTTAGAGTTACGCTATATATTTATCAGCGTATTCGTATATCCTACAAAATAAAATTGTATATCAGGCAAATTTTTATTACTATTATTAATACCATCAATAATTTTGATTGATTGAAATTGGATACCTATATTTAATAATATCGTTGACGATGAATTACACCTAGGATTTAGGAACTATTTTAAAATGTTGAATACCTACCCCAAGATAATTTCAACTATGTTATTGTCTTCAGATTTTAGATTTAGTTATGTATAAGTATTTCATTAACATTTAATTCTTGAAGTTTAATGTAGTGATGAATTGAATTAGATATGGGAAAAAGAATCTTTTCTGGTAAAAAAAAAATGGAGGCTCATAAAAATGTAATAAACATATTATTTAAGATGTCCGACCACTCCATCACAAGTTTATTACTCAATGTGCTCCGTAAAAACAAAATCAATATAACTTTAATATTGCATATCTATAGTTACTTAGGTATAGACTATAGTCATCAGTGACCTTTTTTTGGAAATCAATTTTAAATTAATGTTATTAGGTATGCGTCATTTAAAAAAAGAGTGTTTTTCACTTCAAACGAACTAATAGGTACTATAATGTCGTTGATATGATTAATAAATTAATAAGTAATAGCCATAAGTCCGTATATCTAAGAAATTGAATACGACATGTACAATTTTCTACTAAATATTATTCTTATTTCTTATGCAATATATACATATATGGTATATAATATATATATATTATATATCGTATATTGTTTTGTTCGTTGGTCTTAAACTGCAAAAGTCAATAAACAATAAAAGATAACACAAGTTTGAATTGGGTGCAAATATATGTTTGGACTAGTGTAGGTAATCTATTATTTAACTATCAGTTGAATAATTATTGTTGATATTATAACAATGAGTAATTTATTAGCACATTATCTATGACCAAAATACATGATAAAGTTTAAATAAAAGAAACAAGCTCAATAAAAAACATGTAAATTAAAATTATTCGATAAATAGTAAATTTAAATAAATGATAAACAATTTTACCTTCTGAAAGTATGTTGTTTACCTAATAGGTAGACATTATTATTTAACATTCTTTAATGAATATCCTTATAGAGAGAAACATCATCATGCATTATGTCGTAGGTAAGTCAATTGGTACAAATCATTTTTATTTTTGTAAAAATAATTACACGCTTATAGTTAAAAAAAAATTATTGAGATAAAAATATTTTATAAATGTGTTTATAGAGTATGGTATTATTATTACTGGGTTAAAAATAGTTAAACTTATTGAATCATACATAATCATGTATAATAATTTCATATTTAAATAACAAAATTGTATTATTGCAAGTGAGATTTTTCTTTTATTGATAATAATTGTTTATATTTAATTATATATTCACATACCGTACGCGGCTGTAATCCAAATCAGCATATGCCAATTGAAAATAGAAATCATGACAATTAAAACTAGAACGACTGCGTTGTATTTATTCTTATTATTCAATAATTTAATGAACAAAATATGTTGTCAACAGGTCTACTACACTATTCGTACTGCGCGTCACACGAGTTTCACGTGCCGAAAAGTTTTTCTCAAAACAGTCATGCTCAGTTTTCCGATTTCCTCCCGCAACCCCGCCGCAGTGTACTTATTTTATATTTATCTAATTGTTTTTCACTTATAAATAATTGTTCGTTGTACTTATTAAAGTATGTATTTGTAATTACTAATTTGGATATAGGTACTAATGTACTATATTTTCATAATTTTAAAACATAGCATTCCGTATATTTTCATTTTTAAACTGAACACATCAATGTAGGTAATATTAAAAGAATTATATTATTAGTTATTATATTATATTTCAAGTATAAAATGAGTTTGCTCACATTTTTTATGACAATAAAATCACTTCTTGAAATATAATATACCTACCTTGGTATTAAATCGAATAAATAATTTAGAAAACAACACCTAAATTATTTATTTATTACAATACATAAATATACTTCATGGTATATAAAATGGTATTATAAAATAAATGTTTTGTACACTTATAAAACGTACTGGTGCAAAAAGTTTTTTAGAATAAAATAAAATAAATGTGCTATACATTGTTATTTTGATTTAATTTTAGTGATTTCTTAGTTTTACATAAAAGTGTACAACAGTTCCTTGTTATGTCATAATAGTATTATTGTAAACTTTATTTAATGGGTAATTTACAATCTGTATAATACAATAATACTTATTATAGACATAAGTTAAATAGATAATTCTAAAAAAAAGAAAATAATTTATTTTGAATTAACAACTACAAGCGTTTAATGGTTAAATTCAAAATCTGTTTTTCATTACCTACACAAAATTATTGTAAATAATCATTTTGTAAAATATATATAATGTCATCACTTATCATAGATACATATTATGATGTTGAGTTTCTTGAATTTTTTTATTCTGAATATTTTTTTTTTATAGTTTTTTTCTTTTTCGTTGATCTGCAGATTGAATATTTTGATTAATTTACTGCTGCCCAAATTAGGTACCTACTTAATCGATGTCCTAATTTATTAAATACTGTGATTAGCAATATTGTGGTGTATATCTAAAGTTCTATTTTAATTCTATTCGTAGGTACTGTGAAGAATACGATCAACAAAATAATCATTAAGTATACCTTTTGTTTATATATTGCATTATTGCCTATGCCTAACTCTATATATGAGATCTGTCCACAGTGCCGATCAAATAATGGAAATGTTTGGTGTAAAATCATGGTATAGTTTTTTTTTAAACTCAAATTATAATATCTATTATAAAAACGTAGTATTATCATTAATTTCAAAGAATTCTTTCATTACGTTATTTCATAGTTTTAAAATAAGTTATACATAAGTTATGTATAGCCGTAAAACGTAGGATGTAGGTATAGGTAAATTATCATACAATTTCAGCACATATTGTTGTTTAGACACATACATATATGGTTATATTGTGTTTAGTTATATAAACAGCATATAATTTTAAATAATTTTATGATAATCGATTCGACAATATAAAGATTTCTTTTTAAATTGATTCCGTAAATGTTGTATTTAAATTTTTTTTCAGAAATACCGACAAACTATCCTGAGTCTTGGAGAGCTAAGTGAGAAGAGTTATACCTAATCTCGGATTTTTATATATAGGTATATATTTAATTGATACGATAAAAGTAAAAAAACTGAATTTATACCTATAGGTATAATATGCAGTGAGTATATATCAAGAAATAGATCCTATAGAACTAATTAACAATTATAAATATTCATATGTATAATACATTATACATTTAAACACGTATGTTGTGACAAAGTGTGTTTGTGGTTGAACTGTTGAAGTTATAATTTATAATTTTCATTGTGGCGAAGAAGTGCAGACATTATTACTTTTGTTGTACAATGTAGATATCTACATATTGTAATGAAAATATACATTTCCATTCTCACTTTGGTGACGCACAGGATCATTGGCCGGCAGTCGCGGATCCCAACTATACATTATTATCTCCAACTATTGTAGGAATAAATAAATTCTTAATGAGATTTTTGTATGATTTTCATTTAACTATTGAAATAGTATATAATTTTAATATTTGTATTTAACTTGAATTATTATTAAACAGCTATGATAGTATGATGTATATACGTAGTGCAAGATGAATATTAATGTTAAAAGCTTACATGTTAATTGTTAAGGATGTCATTGATGTAAATGCTGCAAGTTGAAATCTTGAAAACGGAGAAGAAATGAAGGATAACAATTATTTCTGACAATTATTATTGACCTAAAATTGCAGTATCTATTTATTCTAATTAAATAAAGCCAGGAGTAGGTCCGCAACAATAATAATATATAAAAATCATTAGTCGACTCTTCCTTTTATATTATAGAGATTTAAAGTTTGAATGACATTTTTTTTAACTGTCTGTGGGTGTTATAATTTGTGAATTGTTATTTTTTACTAAATAATAAAAAGTATAAGTTGCACGTGGGTACTAATGATAAACATTTAAAATTGATGAAGAAAAGTAGGCAAAAATGTTTCAACTTTCTATGGTTAGGTCTTTATAATAAAATATTTACCGCCTACACTATAGTTATATTTTTGTCACATCAGCACGCCTCTTCCCAAAAAATATAATCAAATTTTAAATGTCTACAACTTTCAAGTAATATAATATTTCACAGTAATAAAGTGACAAGTTTGTTTTTAAGTAAATACAATTTTTTTTAGGTGTCCGACACTATTGGGGGTCCAATGTTATCGATAACAGCTAGGTATGTGTTATAATTTTTAATTGTAGGTAAAAAACATTGACCGTCAAGTTCAAAAACTGTTCTTTGCGGGCACTATTTTGAATCTAAATTAATATATATTTTTTAAATTATTATTGGTCAACACACGTCTCGAAATATTAATAGAATGATTAACTTAGTTATGGCTGCAGGTATTAGGGCATAATATAGGTGCCATATAATATATTCTTATCGTTAAATACATATGACATAAATAGTGTATATAATAAGGTATATAAACGTTGCGTCCAACGCATTAAACTTATCAGCTGTCTCGATCTCTAATGACGGAAAACTATGTATATATTCAACACTAATATACTAAGTAGAAAATGTTTACTTATATATAGTAATAATAATAAAATATTTTACACTATTTATTTGTCTATATTAAATTTCGAGTGTGTCGGGTCGTCAACGCTCACCCACCCGTCCAACCCACTATGTCAGGGCCCCGACGACGCCCGTTTTCATTACCTATTATATATGTATATAGGGGTCACGCGTACCTACATTAGGAAGTATACAGGGCGATTATTTTAACAGTGAACCCTTATTATCTCAAGAAGTATAAACATTTTTGAAATTATTATTTTTAACAAATTTTAAACGTAGGTACCTATTATGAAACAACATTTTTGAAAATATTTGAATTTTTTGTAAGTTTTTATTTTTTTTTAAAAAACAAAATATTATTTATTTTTACCTAAGCAGAATATTTTTAAGAGAATTTTGATTTATAAAAATTGAATTTTAGACTACGAGTAGTTGATCAGTTATATAACTTACAAGTTATAAGTATTTACGGTTTAGACTTGCGTTGTAATGTAGACATGTAGTATAATAGTAGACTGATATTTTGCGGGGTACTCCTGTACGGCTGGCTGTACTTACCTCACAACTCTGTTCATCAAAACTTAAAATAACTTAATACATAACTGATTTATTACATGTTTGAAATTAGATTTTTATTCATTGAAATGCTAAGAAAAATATTTAGGACGATAAAATAAAAATGTACTGGTACCTACTATCTACTATCAATCAAAAAGTAAAAACTTGAAAAAAAATATAAATATATTTTTGTTTTATTACTATAATTTATGTAAGAAAAATATTTTTAAAAATGTTAATATTTTACGATATGAAATTAGTGTTTACCTTTTAAGATCATCTTGTATATGGTACAGTGGCGTACCCAGGGGGGGGCTTAGAGGGCTTCAGCCCCCCCCATTGGCCGTGTTATGGAATAAATTTTATATTATAAAATACAAAGTACAAACCATGATATTCCTAAAAACAGTGTTGAGTACACAACATATTATCACAGATTAAATAATATATATATTTTTACTAACTGTGTGAGACACGTTGGATTGAGCGTCATGACGCATTGATTACATTTAAACAATTATATGTTTATGTAGTGCATGCTCTTGAAGATATTTCACATGATCCTAATCCTGAAAGCTCATGCAAAGCAGCATTATATTTAAATTCAGTGACGAAAATTGATTTTCTCGTTGCACTTGAAGTTACAGTAACTTGTTTTGCGTACACTTTGCAACTCAGTATTTCTCTTCAGAGCAAACAACAAGATATTTCTAAAGCATTATCCGACGTAATGGTTATTCGCAGTGCACTAGAAGAGCTTCGAGAAGGTGCAGATGGACACTTTAAACAAATTTTTAAGGATGTTTCTGATATTGCAAATTTAGCAAATGTAGAAATATGCATGCCTCGGATATGTGGTAGGCAAACACAAAGAATAAATATAAATTCAAAAGATCCAGAGACATACTTCAAAGTATCAGTGTTTCTTCCTTTTCTTGATTTCATCCTTCAAGAATTGGATGCACGATTTAATCAACGACTTAGTGATATAATACCTTTACAGGGACTTATTCCATCATATTTAGTATGTATGATGATGAAACTATTTTGAAAGAGGCTTCTATCTATGCTCAAGATCTTTCAACTGATGATCATTCTATTCTTAAAGCAGAGTTGCGCATTTGGAGACACCAATGGAAAAATAAGCAAATTAAAACAGATTCAGCTATTGATACATTACCCCATTGCACAACTGTCGTACCAAATATAAAAATACTTTTACAATTGTTTACGACATTGCCAGTCACCTCGGCGACGCCTGAACGTACATTTTCAACTCTAAAACGATTAAAAACATATCTGCGTTCAACCGTGTCGGAAGAACGACTCAATGGATTGGCATTAACAAATATTAACAAAAAAGAACTACTCTGTGAGGATGAAATAATTAAATTATTTTCCAAAAAGGCACCCAGAAGGATGCAATTAGAAGACTGGAGCAAATAATGTAAAAAATAAAATATGTATTTTGAAGTTACCTATATAAAATAAAATAATTTATCGTATAACATATTTTGTATAATAAATCAGTCCCTACTTCCTAGTTCCTACTAATTAAATATATCACTAATATATTATGTATGTCAGTATGTGTTATAAAAATTATATTATAATGAAATATTACAATTAACTGTTATAAGACTTTATTGAAAATTGTTTGTTAAGATGTTGTCAAATTTGAATTTACTTTGTTTAGCCCCCCCCATTTTAAAATCCTGGGTACGCCACTGATATGGTATATTGGTATTACTTTAATATAATAAGAACAATAAATACTCACACACCCTAAACATAAACCGTCATTTGATTATCATAATATGAAGAGATATAACAATATCAATATTGAGTTTTATACCAATTTTGACTACCTATAGGAAAGGCAGAGAAACATAATTCGATTTTTTAAAGTATAATTTCGTCTGTTCAGTTGATCCCTCAACGTTTCGTGATTAGAACAAAATGCAATATTTCCAAAGGCTTCTATAGAAAGTATTATTTCCATATCCCTAAGTAAACAAATTACTAAACTTAGTATTAGTATTTAAAATTAATATAAATAAATAAATGCAGTGGTGAAAGCAGGGGGGGTGGGCTAACGGGCTGAAGCCCCCTCCCATTGCCCTTATTATAGTATTACTCAAGAAAAAAAATATTTATTAAGTAGACCACGTAGATTAATATACGTCTTATCAGAATGAATTCATTTTTGCAAAAACATTGTATTTGCATACCAATTGTCCTAAAAAGATCAGTAATTTTTTGGCAAAAGTATGAACTACTTGAACGAAAGACCTTGTATTGATTTTTTAAATCTTAGCTATACAAATTTTATATTTTATAAATTTTAACCTACAAATTAATTACTGTGGTTTTGTCAAAATTTGAGCTATAAATGATTATACAAAATAATCATGCCAATGTATCGTTAATATTTTTAGATAGCTATAATAAAACCTTGTATTACATTTTTAGAATAAAAACTAAAATTTATCAAATACAATCTAAGCGAAGACGGTCTAACCAAGGTTACCAAGCAATGCTTCATTTATTTTTTAACCCCCCCCCCCCCCCCAAGTAAAATACAAATATTGATTTTTTTTATGGAATATTATATTTAGGCTATGATCATATTATGCGTTTTGTCAGTCGGTCGCTTCCCGGTGGTTTTAAAGGGTTCTGTAATCGGTCTGGTCTGGCCCTGATAACGCATTAATAATTATTTTTGTCAAAAAATAATTATTGTCATTCCATGTTACATTTTATTACATGGTTGCTTATGAGCAAAGTTCTAAGTTCATACACATATATACGTATGCTTGTAATGTGTATAATAGGTAATATTTTGTAATCGTAATATCGTTGCTATCTACTTTGAATCATGCGATTTGACATAATGATAAATATAACACCAACTAAACTAATCTACAAATATCCGATCGACGATTAGGTACTAGTCGATTACACTAATCAACGTAAATACTCGCTCAATTTCATTTTATTTTGAACTCTCGTTCCGTGTAGTGTGTTCAATATTATGTTGTATTTATACAATTATTTAATATTTTAAACGTAATTTATATATTTATTATTTTAAACGTAATTAATTGTTTTTATTATTTTTTTTATTCAATATGAGTGATAAGAAAAGAAAATTAAATAACACTACTCTAACGATGTTTTTCAAAAAAAAAAAAAGGAAAAGAGTGAAGACGAAGACGAATCTAATACTTCAAATTCTGTAACACTCGTTGAAAACAATAAAGAAAAAAGCCCGGTTAGTAAATTAAGTATGAATAATAATGATATTGCTAATTATTTTAAACAAACACATACGTCAGATGAGTCGAAGTTATCCATATTTAAAGCATTATGGTACCCAGATATATCTTATGAATTTCCTACTAGTGGAAAACGAAATTTAAAATTTTAATTTAACTGGTTTTCTCGATGGGAGTGGTTAGCTTATTCAAAAACAACGGACGGAGCTTATTGTAAATATTGGGTATTTTTTTCTTTGCACCATGGCGGTGTAGGAAGTGTTTCACTTAAATCTCTCGTAAAAATTCCTTTTTCAAAATGGAAAGATGCTGTAGAAATTTTCCGCAACCATGAAATAACCGAGTATCATAACATGGCCGTTCTTCGTGCCCAGAGTAGATTAGCTATTACAGAAAAAAAACAAATTTAGATAGATTTGCAACTAGATTCTGCTTTAAGACTACAAGTACAAGATAATCGTTCAAAATTGTCGCCCATAATTGAAACTATAATATTTTGTGGACGACAAAAATATACATTTTTTAAAAACTTTATTGTGCATGTCTTTAAATATAAAAATAATACAATTATATAAACATTTTTTTTTTTTATGTATATGTATATAAAATATGGTAACCCCCCCCCCCATTAAAGAATTCTGCGTACGCCACTGCCTAACGACCTAAACGTCTAAATTGATTTGACTGGACAAAATAAAAATAAAATAGTAACTAATTTTCAAGTCCCCCTCCCTCAATTGAAAAATCCTGCGTACACCCATCATTGAATAAATAAATTACCCAAACATAAAAATTGGGTCAACTATTTTATTTTTTTACTAATTTGCAACACTGATGAAATTATAATGATTTGGCTCCTTTTACATTAATTTAATATATTGATAATGCAACATTCACGCCGAATCTGTGCTAATACCTTTTTGCGTAAACCTTCATTTCTAAAATACACCTAATGAAAAATGCAGATGGTACGTATACTGCTGTACGTTTTATTTTGTAGCCTCTCCCTCGTGTAACAGTATAATATTCTGATTGTCAGCGTGGGCGTACGTACTAGTTAATTATTTTATAGTTTGAAATAGTCTCATGATTTTTTGACATTTGTAGAAAATTTCGAGTTTTTATGCTATTTTATAGGCAATATGATAACATTTTATTCCAATCTTTAAATACTCGTAATTATTAATCTGTATAGTAAAATAATAATCGTTTTTATAACTTCACTCGTTATACATGTTATGTAGTCAATGCAAGTTTGAAGTTCATTTTATACACTTGTACAGGTCGTATTATTGCAATGCATATTATTGAGGTTCATTGCACGCGCACGTCTATAATAATAAACTACAATCATAATCTCTATATGCACCGCAGGTATGACGTTGTAAATTGTTCAAAGTTGTAATCTAAACTTTTTTTTATTCCTTTACCTTGGACCGGGTAACGGGGAACGGATAACGGGGATTTAAGTCCGCCGTCGCCGGGACGAAGCGAATCGCGAAAAACAATATTGGTTCTACCAGTGGGTGTGTATATATATAGGTATACGTGCATGTTGTAACTTGTAATATAGCGTATACGAAAATTACCCATCCCGCTCTGCTAGTCCTGCAGTGACGCACGTGCGACGACGACTGCACCTGGCTAAATAGTATATAATATAGGTACATTATCGAGTTATGTGGCATACACGATATTTCAATACGTGCACTAAATAGTAACTACTAATTATTAGCATAGTACATTATTATTAGTACGTACTTACCTAGGAATAGAGTTGCAGCAAAGATGTCGGTCATTTGTTATAGAAAAAGTACATATAATATCAATATTTAATTGAATCGATAAAATAGTAAATTAAGTTCCTCGACATTTAGGTAAATCATTCAACTATGTTCTCTGCAGGGTTCAGGCGTGTACCCAGAAAACATTCATTAGGTAAGCCCCCTACTTTCCGACATTTTTATATCATAAAAAGTAGTTATCACCACATCATTACTACAGATATATAACCTAATAATACCATATTTTATAATTTTGCCAAAAAGTTTAATTAAAAAATACCATCAAATACATAAATAATTGAACGAATAAATGAAAATAAAATTCAAATGCTTTTAGTAATTATAATAAATAATAATAACATTGAATGTTCATAATTTTAAAATTCATCTTTTTAAAATTTTAATAGTTAATACATTACAAATTACAATACTACAACAGCTAATAAAATCCAAATATCCAATACATACACCCAGATCTAAATGCAATTTTGTAAATGACATACAATCAATACAATTAAAGTTCTAACATAAAAAAGTATTTTTATATATTTTTATGTTTTATAGCTTTTTTTTACCTATTGACAAATTCATCTAGATCTAAACTTTTTGCAATTTTTTTTCCTTTAAAAACACTTGACACACTGACCAGCCCGATGATTTCTCACATCATTTTTTAATCTTCTTAGGCAAGAAACTCCTTTCACACACTGCGTTGGATACTGGAATAGTTAGTGATAGAATTTATAAGTTTATCTATTAATTCGTAGATAAGAGTAAGATCATTTTAGGTGGTATAAATTAAAAGCCACCGTTTGATAATGTGCCCCTGAATACTTTGGATACATTATTGTGCTTGGCCCACCCTGGCTCCCCTCCATGTGCCTGGCAAGGTTGTTTATTCTTTTATTGTAAAAACTTTACAAATGCGAATATTAATATTAATATATATATTTTAAAGTGGTTGGTAAAATTCATAAAACATTCATCTTTGGGTGGTGGACTGGTGCAGCGTGGGGTTGATATAACCCCTTTCACGATTCCGTCAAATGTTAGATAGGTACAAACTGCAGTTATACAGAAAACCGTAGTTTTACTGAATCGAAACTAAACTTAACACGGCGCATCGAGTAGACAATTTAATGTTATGCTTTAAATGTTTTAAAATAATGTACCTATCACATAATATTATTATATTATATCAATAATGCCAATCACCTAGTCATTTGTAAACCTGTAATCGACAGTGATTCGTATTCAAATAGTAATATGATTATAATATGTAGCATGACCTTCCGGTGGCATTACTAACTATTATAATATGCGAGCGCGTATACTAGGAGGGACTTAGGTGTCAATCTCCCTCCCACTTCACCACGAAATTTTACGAAAATATATTAATATGTTTTTATACAGTACCAAACTTGGCAAGTGGTTATCACCAGAATAGTATTAAAAATAATTATTATTCGAGTCACTTTTTTTTTATCAAGTGTATCGTACACTTACTTTATTGTTTTTACGGTAAAATACGATAGTAATTCGTGGGTAAACAGTTATATTATTTACATAATATATTTTTTACTATCAAGATTTTTGCCTCCAATATTGATGATGGCAGAATCTGAGAGAAATTTTTTTTATACTTTAGACCAGTTGGATAATAACTACAGGTATCTGGTTGTCTTTAAGCAGACAGTAGTTGCATGTCCAGGATTTTTCTGTCCCCCTATTTTTAGAAGTACAATGCTTGTATATTTTATGTTCAAAATTGAAATATAATTTAAATACATAAGGTTTTTTGATATTGTTTAGTTATTACTTATTATGAGGAAAAGGAAATATCTAACTATTAAAGAAATAGTATACAATATTCTTTTAGATACAAAATTTAATTTTAGATGAACAAAATTTTATCACATTTAACAAAAATTAAAATACTGATGATTTAGCTACCTACTTATTAACAACTAATTATTGATAATAATATAAAGTTGCACCAATGGCTATGATGCGATTTGATTTCTTTATTGTGTACAAAATATAAGCTAATATAAATAATAAACAACACATAAAATAATATTAAAATATTCATAAACAAAAAAAAGGCATATAAAAAAAATAATACACAACATACTTTGACTTTATCTGTATAATATCTGATTGCACATAATGTAAATGGTTGGTAAAATAAAGTAATATTATCACATTTCATGAATGTGGACATGTATCATATAAACAAATATGTAAATGGTAAAAATAAAATAAAATAATAATAATAATTAAAAAATAAACACATTGCTCTGGTCAACATCTCTTGGCATGATTGTCACATTCATTAAATGACGATACTTTTGAATGTACGAATAACAATAATCAATATTGTGTACTGATTTTAATGAGTAACACTTAATTTTAAAAGATACATTTGTAACACTTAAAAATGTACAATAACCAAGAGATGTCAAACAAATATATATATATATGAATGTATAAAAAAAACACTGAACATAAAAATAAAAAATAATATGACTTGGAAGATTAACTAATTGCATAATATACATAATAAATCTATTAAAATCTTAAAACAAGGTTGTAATATACCGTAAAAATATTTTAATTTACTCCATTACTAAGTAATTTCTGATCACTTCTAAGTAGTAGTTATTTCATTCATCAAAATTTTTGTAAAATAAAAGTTTAAGTAGATTGTTTTCAATAAAATGTTTTACTTTTTTTGTCTATATTTTTGATTAGTTTTTTTTAAAAACAAATTTAAACAGAAATTTAACAGTGCATTTGACATGAATGGGTGATTTAGAGTTGAATTATTTTTGTTTTTTAAACGGTTGTATTAACATTATACAAGTATTCAAAATTGTTCATTTGATATGGTAATTCAATGACACAAATTGAATTAGTACAAAAATAAATGCTTATTAGATAAATTAGAGTTAAAGAATAAAGATATACATTTAAAAAAATAAAAGTGACAAATATGACTTTTACTTAGACAGGATTTTTGTTAAAATTAAAATGATTATTGAATGTATGCAAACTATTAAATTATAACTGATCTTCTAACCCCAATACATTTTTTTTAATAACTAAAAATGGAATTTTGTTATTGCTTAAAAAGAAATATATATATATTATCTATAAAACAAATGAGAAATTAATATTTCATAATAAAAAAAGTTTTTCCTTATTTCATTAGACACGTAATAAAATAACTAGATCAGTCATCAGTTTTAAATTTACAATGAAGCTCACATATCCTATATGCAGGTATTTATAAATGTATATATATATATATTGTACATACACACACCCTCTTAATAAGTGAATCATTTGAATTAAAAGTATGGATATAACAAATGGAAATTGCTGTATTAACTATATATAGTATAGTCTAATGACAACTTTTTTTTGAATTGTTAGTATCCATGTAATCACATGATAATGAACATAATATACCGTACAATATTAATAGCATTTAAATGTACCAAACTTAATATATTATATTCACAACTCCATATGTGATATCATTTTGAGCATTAATGACTATATTGAATAAAAAGAAGAAAAAACTACCTAGTTATCCATTTGTTTTGAATGGAAACATTTGAATTTGTTTGTATAAAAAAGAAAAGTGGATGTAAATATCAGATACATAACATTATGTATTTATGTATTTCAATTCTAAACCATAGTTAATTTTTTTATAAGAGAGAGAAATTATTTCATTATTTTTTTACTATACAAAATATAATATAATAATAATTATAACTTATATCATAATATATAAATATCACAAGTGTTTTCACTGAATCCTTTTATTATGTTAAAAATATTAGTGCTGTTTCGTAATGAGTGTAATGATTTGGGCAAGGATAAATAGTCACCAAGTAGAAATTCTTATGATTCTATTATAAGTATTTTTAAACTGTCATGGGTTTTATAAGTTATTTCTAATTTGTTTGGTAGTATAAAAGATTTCATAATAATATAAGTAGATTTTTTGTTCATAAGAACTTATAAGTAGATTTTTTGTTCATAAGAACTTATAAGTAAATATTTTGATCCCCAAAATGTATATATGATTATATATAAACAAATAACACTTGATTAAAATAAAGAGTAAAAAAGTTAGATTACGTTATCTTGAGCTAGCTTGCCAGTGAAAGTTACTCTTCATTGTCCATTGTTGGCTACGTGAACCATCACATTCATTTAATATGGCAGCATACTGATCAGCAGACATTGAATGCTCTAAACATTGATCTGTAGTTTTATGTTTTATTGTCATTTCCTGAAAAGTAAATTATTGATCAGCCAATTAATATAGATCAATATATATAACTACAAATTATTCTATTACATATTAATAATCAGGATTATTTAACAAACTTACCTTTGAATCATAAACCCATGCTTGATTGCCCTCGAGACCATGGCATCTGATTAGACTAACAGGTCCAACAATGTTGGAAGCGTCTAAACAATTATCATCGGACATAATTTGTGACCGTTTAGTATATGCGAAAACCTGTAAATATGTTTAGAGATTAATTCATAACATTTAAAACATAAAACAAACTTATTAGTTTACTTGATTGCCACCAAGACCATGACAATAACTCATGCCAACTTTTTCACCACTTTTTCGTGACATTGTATCAAGGCACTGTTGGGAGTCAACATTTTTTATCTGAACAAATTAAAGTCATTATTAAACAGTCATTTAAGATTAGGTTTTTTCTACTGACTTCTCCTAGATAATAGTAATCAAGTGGCATTTGAGATTCAGGGTAAATATTTTCCAAGTACCAACGAAAAGACTTGCATTTTAACTTTTCTCTTAGAGCCAAACGTTCAGAAACATCTCCAACTTCAACATTAGACGCACCTAATTATAAAAAAAAATTAATACACGCTTTTAATTTTAATTTATCAGCTATTATTTATTGGTAATAAATAATTAAAACTATTATACAAATGCAGATAACAATAATTGTTTGACTATAATGCTATTCTGAGTTCTAATAATGTGATCAATAAATATCATGCAATTAAATAAAACTACAAAAGGCCATTAGCTTATAAAGTGTATAACATGCATTAAGAACTAGTATTATTTAATATAATTTAATTTACTAATTTAAGAAAATTGGTTCCCCCAAAAAACTACTGTATGTAGACATTTGGCACCACCATAATTTTATGCACGGGTAACTGGCCCCTGTCTAATTTATTTTTCTGTGGCATTGAATATTTTAATTTTTTTTGAGGCTGGTATTGAAACACTTCATTATTATTACCAATACACACAAGACATAGAGACAAGCAGTGAGAACTACAATTGCATCTAAAATATACAGTCAACTGTCAGGTTGAATAATTGCAATAATCAGAAATAAAAGATATTATCAAGGGAAATATTGATTGAGATAATAAAATATGAAGAGTAGTCATTGTAGAATCTACCTCTGAAGAATATAGATCATGGTATACTTCAAAGCAGTTTGTAAAAATAGTTAGTCTGTTATAATTTATAACCGTTCAAAATGTGGATACACTGTGTTTGTTAATGTTAAGTGATATCTTAATTTACATTTGTTAGATGTATTATGCTGCAAAAAATAAAAATCTCCAATAAAGTAATAGATAAAAAAAAAAAAATGGCCTGAGGACCAATAATTGTGCTTATATAAAATTATGACAGGGACCAATTTTCCACATACTATATTTTGATAAGGGAATCAATTGTTCGTTTACCTAATTCATCATATAAATTATAATGTATTGTTAAACTATGAAACTAATGAGTCAACTATAAAAACAGCTGAAAGAACAAAAATATGCCAGTATCTTTAACATGCATAAAAGTTTTAAATTCATAAACAAATTATTGGTGGGATATCTATAATTTAAATAAACATTCAATGAAGAACGTGTTAAAAAATAGTGATTAAAAAAAAAAAAATCAAAAACAATTTTGTGTTTCAAGTTATGAAAAATAAAAAAGATAAACATTCATAACTACGTGGTGTGCTAAGGGTGTAGAGAAAAATATCATATTATCACAATAATACGTGTAGGTGTTTGTGTGCTTGAAATGTTTTCAATCACATAGGAGAAGAAGGGGTACCTGGGTTTATGGCGTAGTAAAAATGTTTCCACTCATCCATCCAGACCTCAGCGAGGCGGGCATTGTTGTGGTTGACTATATGTGATGTGCCACCGGGAAAAGTGTAAGGTGTGGATTTGCGAAAAACATGACCAACATGTGAACACGGCGATATTTCCAATGTGCCGCCACACATCCAAATCTATGAGTAATCATTTCAATAAAGATAATATTGAAAGAAAACTCTTGGTTCATGTTGTATATGAATAAAGATGTATGTATTTAGACACACAAACACACACACATTATGTCCATTTCCTACCCCTCTCTATCAATTGTAGCACACAACAATCAACAAGTACAAGGACTGCAAAAATTCATACATAATGCATGGAGGTCCGAGTAAACCTTAATCCTTATCATTGTTATATTTTGTATTAAACATTATAACATTTTTAATATTATAATATGGGAACAATAATATTTAAACCAGCAAGCAACATTAATTGGGTTAGATAGTTGTTTCATGTTAGTAAAATTTAGAAAAGCGGAACGAATTTTCACAGGCCACATATATTATCCTATACCTGGATTCATTGCATAATAGAAATCTCGCCATTCGTCCATCCAAACCTCAGCTACACGGGCTGCATTGTGCAACACAATTTTCGATACGCCTCCCGGAAATGAGTATGGCGACTTGTCACGAAATACGTGACCTACGTGTGAACATGGTATTATTTCCAGTGTGCCGCCACATTGCCACACCTAAAAATATCCATATCAACTACTTTTCCCCCACAACTAAATTTTTTTAAAAGAACATTTAATTTCTTAATTAAACCCAATTTTTAATTCAAATATCTGTATGGAAATTATTCATAATTTAATTATATTTCACTGATTAACTAAATATTTTATTTATTTCACTTAAGGAATGTGAAACACAATACTTACTCTGAATGACATTTCAAGATTCTCACCACCCCATATATCCATTCCTTCATCGTAGGAGCCTAATTCATAAAAATAATCTTTGTCTATCGAAAATAGTCCACCAGCCATCGTGGGAGTTCTCAATGGTGCTGTGCGATCTTGGTTTCGTCGCATCATTTCTCTTTGAGGAACTCTGTACCTAAAAATAAATATTAAAAGTATTAAATTAAACAAATAACATATTCAAATTTATTGAAATACATACCACCTAAAATTCAGCTTCCAATTGAATCCACCCCATGTCATATCAGATGCGGTAACATATTCAAATGTGTCATCTGATATAACATCAATTACTGGACACACAACAGTTTTCCTAGTAATAAAAATATTTAATTTAAATGTAATATATTATACAAACTTTAAGAAGGTAGTTAAACATACCGGTTTAGTACAATTCTAGCTAAAAGTGGTTCAAGCCAACCATCAGCACATTCACAATGAGCATCCAAAAATGTTATCACCTGGCCTGTAACATGTTTAGCCCCAAGTAATCGAGCTCTTATCAGACCAGAACGTTTTTCTGTTCTCAGCACTTTAGTTTCTACAGGAAGAGTAGCAACATAGTCTTCTAATTTTTTCCCCAAAAAATCTGAAATAAAAAAATAAATATGTAGAGATGACAGCCTTATTGCATACATTTGGTCAACTGAGTTTACCTCTTTCACTAGCATCGTCTACCAACAAAATCTCTTTTAAGAGGGAACGAGGAGATCGGTTGATGACACTCCACACAGTCCTCAAAAGAGTGGACCACGCTTCATTGTGGAACACAATAACTATTGAAGTAGTGGGCATTAAGGTAGGATATTGTTTGCTTTTGCATTCTCCTTGTCTTATGTCTTGTAAAGATCGATTCAGTGAGATCATATCGCTAGCTATTATGTTAAACTGGTTCTCTTTGAATTTCTGTTTCATAAGTGCTTCTTGTTCAGGTTTCATTGTGACGCCACGTCCTCCTTCGCCATGTTTACCGCGCTTTTCACGCACAGGAGGCATCGACTTCCAGCGCATCAATAGGTGACTAGGATATGTGGTATCATCACTGCGGTCACTACCGTGCTTAAAACGGTCAAGCATGTTGTCCTGCACCGGTCCCCATCCCATTCGCGGTGCTGCGGAGGCGTCAAACAGATCATTGACACCGCCATCAGAATTTACAATAGAGCTGCTCTTCGCCTTGCAGTTGGGACCAATGCAATCGGTGTAGTACATGAGTACCATGATGTCAATGAAGATCCACAGCAGCGACGTGGCAATGATTATCTTGCAAGTATGCAGACGGAACTTGCTGCGAAACATGGTGGCGGAACGAGTTGGAGAAGAGAGAAAGAGAGCAAAAAGTTTCCTGGTCTACCTGCGCACGAACAACACTATCATAACAGCTCTAGATCGTCCTGGCCAGTGTCTGGAGGTGACGGTTGAACGCGACGGCCGAGTACCGCCAATGTCATGTATAAAAGCGCGACGGACGTCTAAAGCGATATGTAAGTACTAAGTTGAAGTTGCCGCCGGTTCAGAATGGCATCGAAGTAAAAAATTCGTCTCGGACGATCAACGTTGCGGCGGTTCGTTTCACAATTCACAGGAATGAGTGAATATATTACTTTTCTATGGTAATAACTATTAGTGTAATGTAATAGTAGACGCAGACGGGAACACATCACCAAAAACCACTATCACTGGTTTTGAAATATTATTATTATTATTATTATTATTATTGTGTACATAACGTAGGTTTTATAGGTTAGGTCCGTACGGTACACATTCGCCATCGTTTGATACTTTGAACATTACTTCAGCTTAGTCCTTAGATCATAATAATATTATCATTTATCACAGAATAGATGAAACTATGGTCAACTAGGTAGCGCTAACCGTGTTGTTCCACACTTCTATGCACGGACTAAGATATCCAGGACAGGACACGACATGGTTGGAGGGTGTGAGGAGGTTGGCTACGAAATGTCATAGAATAGGCGGAGTACGGGGTATTTCGCCTTCTACATAGATAAAACATATGTATTATCTATGGCCTTCTAGCCAGTGCTCGACTTGGGGGGGGACGCAGGGGGACGGAGTCCCCCAACTAATTTTTCAAAAATTTTAGCGTACCCCTACTCTTATTTTGAATAGGAACGCACGGGACGCTGCATCATTCTGCATTTTTATCAAAATGCACATGATCAAATCATAATTTTTCTTACCATAGATTTAATAATTATTAATATAATATTTTGTATTATTGTTATTATTATTTAATCAATTATCTTTAATCATGTTTCATAACCTATGCAATATAATATTATCAGTTACCAGTTCTTACCACTGTTATCATTATTCACTAATATTTGTTTTCAATTATCATATATTTAAAGATTGTAATTTTTAATTTTATAAGTTTAAAATTAAAGTTTAAACTGTTTTATTTTCTTACTACTAGAATATATTTATTTTATAGACCATAGTCTATACAAATATACAGTTGTTATTTTATTTATACAATGGCTGAAAAAAAGAGAGCACAAAGTGATATATTTTCATATTTTAAAAAACAGATGAAAGTAAGTAGATATTCTTACTTATGTCTACTTTTTAGATTATACTTAGTCACTTAGACTAAGTAGTAAGTAGGTATAAATAGTAAATACTAGTACTAGTACTAATACTTGGTCACTAGGTACAATAGGTACTATATACTTTATAATTATAATACTTATAAAAGATTTAGAAAAATTTATTTAAACACAACTTATTTACAGATGCTTATATTTATAATATTTTTTATGTGATTTTTAGAGTTGGTAATAGGGGGTGTGGGGGCATAGCCCCCACGGCTTAGTAACATTTAATAAGTGATGGGGACGCTCATTTTTTTAAAGTAACATAGTCCCCCTACTTTAATTTTGCCAAGTCGAGCACTGCTTCTAGCATTACTAGCGCCGTCATAGTGGATACTTATGGAACTAGATGTCTAGATCACATACAAACCTCCAGTGATCGGTTCGGGCCCGGGGGCTCCAGTGCCCCACTGAATAGTAAAATCTTAGGTATTACTAAATACTAAGTTACAACTACTGCCTAGTGCCAAATACTTAAAAGTATTTGATAGTGTATATTTAAATTTCAAATATAACAAATACAAGTTATAATAAACTAGTTCAATAATCTGTATTTAAAATCAAATACTATTTTTAAATAATTTTTTTCGTCTTTCTTTATGTGCAGGGACGCAAATTTAAATAAAATAATACAAATTATACAACCTCTTTATTTATAGATAATTCATCGTTGTGTATTGATATATTGTAATATTTTTAGGGGCTAAGTTATAGTATTTGATGGTACTTACAACAAAGACCAAAAAATGCTGTATTCTTATTCTAATGATTAAATTTATCTATAAGAACATAAGGTCAAGGTAAAAGTTAAAACACATTGAAAAAAAAAAAGAAAAAGTATTTGAAAATATCTATGAATACTTTTTAAAAGTATCCTTTACAAGACTGTCCAAAACCTAAAGTAAGTACTGAATGTTTTATTCCAGATATTACATTTTGACCAATATTGTTCACTGTTGATAATTATGCAGCTCATTTTAGGTATTATGTTTTTCCCTACTCTTTCATTTTATTATTGTGCGGCTGTCATGACTCTCTTATCGCTGAGCCCCCCTGTATTGGAAGATCAATAATATTGTCTTACAGAAAGTCACGTTGCGTAATGAGAAATGTAAAATTAAAAAGTATTTTGGGTTAACGCTATAGATTCTGAAAACATTTTGGTATACCTACATATTAATATACTCCAAAGTATAATTTAGCACAGATAAAAATATATGTATCTCGACCACGGACTAAGATAGTATGGACTGGAAACGAAATGGTGGGCGGGTGATGCGGTACCGGGCCGCTAAAGGTTTGGAGTAGGCTAGTGGCAAAAAGTGCGGGGTGGAAATTCCGGAGATGACAGCAATTGCGAATTTAGCGCTACCACGGACTAAAATCAAACCATTACTATTATTTTAAGATAGTACTATCAGTCCGTGTCCGGGTTTATTTTCATTATTTAATATTAATTTTAATTTCAACAATATATCATTAAATTTAATAAGACGCACTGGCACTATTAAGTCCGTGACTAAGTCCAATCTAATGAATAATTATAAATTAAATTTAGAAATAGGAATGAAGTTCATGAAGTAGATGGTAATGGTTCTTATCTACAAATATAGATAGAGCGCGATTCGCATTTGCTGCATTTTTGGGATTTCCACCCCGCACTTTTTGCCACTAGCCTTCTCCAAACCTCAAGCGGCCCGGTGATTAGGCTTTCGTTTCCAGTCCATACTATCTTAGTCCGTGATCTCGACTCTCGAGTTGATTGAAAGGATTTAATTGTGACGCCGACATCGTCAAGTGATAAATGAGACCGTTCATGCACGTTCCTTCTATAACGTCTTTTACATATTTATAGGTTAATCCAATTGATAAGTGGATTGATAAGTGATAACACGACATGATAGTATTAATATATTATCAGGTCTATAATCTATACTCACGAGCCGCAGAGCCAAGACTAAAGAGTAACGAGCAGTGTGCAGTTACTGAGTATCAGAGTATTGTACCTATGTTGCACCGAGTCGAGCGCTGAAAAAGTGTAAAATACGACGATGTTTTCATTTACCAAGACGTGATAAAATTATTTAAAATATATAAACCATATAATCAAAGTTGCAAATTCTATACTTCTAAATTGATAGAATGAAGTATCAATATTTTCAATAAATTTGTTGAATATAGAAATAAATTGTTATTTGTTTGAATCATACACGATGAACGTTTACGATAGTGTTGTAAGAGGTACACAAGCTAGTCGGTTAATACTCATTGAAGGTGAGACAATTTACGCAATTTAGCTATTCAAATTTACATATATGCCTAACCTAGCCAGTTATTACTATACTACACTCTAATATCACATATTAATATATTTTTATATAATTTATTCTACGAACTACAATCAACGTTGTACACATTTATATTTATGTGGTACTGATGTATATTTCCTAACTATTTGTTTTGATATTCAATGATAATTCCTACCGTAAGCATGCTCAGACCTGAATTTCGGGTGGTGCCTACAATATTTTTGGGCCCTCTCTTAACAAGACATATACTATGTACATTTTAATCAGTGGTATATAATTACTTGAACCAAGTTAAGTATTCCCTTGGATCTAATTTCTATTTCTATGATAATTGCAATGCTAATTTATTATTTGTACTTTTATAGTCTTGTATTCAATATTAATATCTATAGCTGTTAACATTATACGTTATTCCACACAAAATTATAATAGGTATTTTACGTTTTATTATTTTTTTTATCACGTAACGTGATTTATTTTTCCCTCATATATTAAAAAAAAAAATTATGTTCTATTCTAGTACCATCAGTTGAAATACAGCTGCATTATGCTCTGAGAATTTTAGGGCCCCAATTACCAAATGTAGGGGGGGGGGGGTGGGGTGCCCAAAGGCACCTGGCACCCACTGCACGCCTATGATTCTTAACTGCTTACTATTTTTGTGATCAACAATGAAATTATAATTAATTTAAACATTTAGATATCTGTTGAGGTAGTCACCATTGTGTCATTTCAATTTTTTACCAAAAACCCTATCTAGAATTTGTTCATTTTACAGAACAATCAATTTTAGAAATGGGCCAAATCACATTAATATTGGATTTTAAATATTCAAATGTATACTTTGCGTGGTCCAAATAGCGCCACTGGATAGTCACTTCTAGTTATACTAAAGGTTCTTCTTACGTTAAATTTTCTGGAAATCAAAATTAATAATAGGTTTCTATCTAACAATAATTAAAAATGTCAAATTGATATGTAGCTGTAACAATATAAGACATAGGTAGTGTTTTAATTTATATAACAATTATTTGAAATTTTTAATTTATATTAAAAAAGTACCATATAATTGTATACTGTGATTAATTAATAATAATTATGTATTTATATTATAGAGTCTTATTTACATTAAATACTGATATCAATAATTTATAACTTGTTAAAAATATTTCTGTATTTTTAACTAAATCACTTTTTAGTTAATAATGAAACTACTGATTTATGAATATTTAACTTGTTACTAATTTTGTTATATGAATATATATATATATATTTATATATTCTCATACATATATAATATATTATATAACATGGTAAAAATAAAATAAAATGTAATAATTTATTATTTTATTATTAATGGTTTTTTAACTTTGTTTTTTTCAGATTCATTTTTAGCCAAGGGACAGTTTCTATTACATCTTATATCTGCAAATCGTAAATCTCACGACATTCATGTACTTTGTTATGAAAATTTGGTGTCCAAATATCAAACTTTATTTCCCTCCTTGTCTAATATTCAATACCATGATTGTATGATTAACATTTCATCTTTAAATTTAAGTATGGTCGAAATTGTTTCACGTATAGTTGAAAAATCAACTAGAAAAATAGTCATTTTGATTGATTCATTGTCCATGTATCTACTTTTAACTGGCTTCAGAAAAGTGTATAAAGAATTATTGGATATTACATCGCCAGATAATTGTAATTTATTATTTTTTGTTACTCAATAGTTATATGATATATGTCTTTGTAACTTGTCCATAAACAATAATTGATTTTTTCTATAATATAATTTTAGTTCCTAAAGTTGTTCAATTTGTGGTAGTGGTACACAAAGACGTTACAGAAGATAATCAAATTGAACACCTGAAAAACATATGTAAGACTCATGTACATGTACAAAGTACTAACAATCCGTTAATTTTAAATCTAATATTAGAACATAGAAGGTCAAATGGTAAATGTGTAGTTCAGGTAATTATAAAACGTTTAGTTATATATTTTTATTTTTAAGATTATAATTTTTTATTTTATTTAGAAATTAAAAGGAGAATTGAAATCTGATAGTACATTTAAACTAATAAATGACTTACCACCACAAACAATTGAAGAGGATAAAGGCATACCAACAAATTTAGCTAGTTTTAAATTAGATTTACAAGACAATGAGAAGAAAGCCAAAGAAGAATTAATTTTACCATATACTCTGTATGTTAAATGCTTATGTAGAGATAAAACTGTATTTTAAAAATTATTATTTATTATTTTTTAGAGTGCAAATTCCATCCAATACTGGTGGAATGATTCATTATGTTCCAGATGAAGCAGATGACTGGGATGAAGAAGATCCGGACGATGACTTAGAAATATAGTATAATATCATATTATTTATATTGTGTTATGTAAATAGAGTATGTACTTATGCATTTTGTATTGAAAACTTGGTATAATATTTTTATATTGTTTCAAAACAACTTTTCATCAATTCATCAGTGAAAAAGAACTGAAATGTTTATTATGTGCCTTAAAAAAATCACCTTAATTAATACAATACAGTGGAACCTTGGTATCTTGGAGTCTTAAGGGACAAAACAAAAATTTGATACAGAAACTTTGAGATACAGAGGTACTGTAACATTATTTTTATAATTTTTTCGATGAACTTGCATAGTTAAATCTATCAATTTAGGTTTTTTGTTATCTATTTTAAAATGATTTCTCAATTTGCAAGTAACTTTTACAAGATAAATGCAAATGGTAGGAGCCAAAAAGAATATTAAAATTGTTATTAATTTGATTGGCATAAATCAAATAATAAAGCAGTATAATATTTTGAAATGTGTATATCATACATTTTTTTGGTGTGTTTAAAGTACTCACATAAACAATTGAAAAAAATTAAAGTGTATTGAATTATCAGATTCTGATATTTCATAAACTTGGTCATATATCAGGAAAACCAGCATGCCAAAATGATAATATATCAGGTTGAAATTGTAAAGTTTCTAAATATAATTTAATAATTCAATTATATTTTCTTACAATTAAGTTTGCATTAGTTATGTCTTATAACTAAATACCATTTTAATTAACTAAAAATGAAATAATTAGAAATAGTTTTTAATTTAATGGTCAATTTTTAGTTAATATTACAATTTATATATACTCATTAAATAGATATTATATTTACAAACCATACACAGTAAAACCTCCTTATAACGGAATTGCATGGTTCTAACTGTTTTTTTCCGTTAAAGGAGTTTCCGTTATAGGGAGAGTAAAAAATACTGATATAGGTTATTTGGGACAGTTGTTATTTTCCGTCTTATAGAGGTTCCGTTATAAGGAGGTTTTACTGTATAAAGCATAACAGCGACATAACCAATAATCATTAGCTGTATTACTTTATACAGAGGTTAATACTTTACAACCTTTACTCCAGGCCACATTTTTAGATTTGTTAAATCAACCTCATTGCTGATGTCCATTATTAAAAAACATGGTTATTTTTTTTTTTTTTGTAATATTGGGTATGCAATAGATTATTTTATTATACTTTTAACTTATAAATTATACTATTATTTGAATAATTCTTTATTTATTTATTTTTTAAACAAAGAGGAAATTTGAATGGAAATGACTACCATTCTGCGTCCATTCGTAACCATTACTAAGGGGTATCGAGGGGTACTTTTGCTGCCACTAAAAAATACTATATTAGAAAAAAGAAATAACTAAATAGAATTTAAATAAGTATTAGTGTATACCCAAATTATAAATAATAACTCATAAGTTTGGTATATTTGGTAACTAGAAACAGTTTGAATTATTTTTAATAAAGGTGCATTAAGTACAATTAAATAGTTGAATGAGTGTGCCCTAACGTGCAGTTTGATACAAAATATGCAGATTCTATTTAAGTTTTGAAATATAAAAAAGGATGTAGTATATGTTATTGAAGTGGATGTCTTAAGTTTGAATTCAATGATATAAAACCATTGTATACGAAAAATGATTTTGAGCGAAGACTGTCTTTTCTATATTCTATTAAAGTAATTAATTTTATTATTAGAACTACAGTAAGTTGAATTAATTTTTTATGAAAACATTTCATTTGAAATTTCATTATGTATATTAAATTAAATAATACATGTTAATTGTTACAAGTAGCATGGATAATATTTTTAAATTACAACAGAAAATCTAAAATTGTTATTCTTTGTTTTAATAAAAAAATTGGGCTTAAAATATCTAAAAAAAAATGTTTGGTTACAGTATAAACAACTTATGAGAAGCCTTATTCTAAAATTGTATTCCTTAGCTATAAAAATTAAACATTTCTTTCATTTTAAACTATTATAGTAATGAGCGCCCGGGATTTTCCAGGTATAAATTTCTATGTAGTAAATTGTGCCCGGTATTTTTCAAGTACAAAATTCTGTGTAGTAAATTGCGCCCAATAGAAATATTATTTTTATGATAGTCATTTATAAATTATAATTACCCAGAGGACATCACGAGGAGGCGACTATCACTGTCCTCCAAAAATGATTTTTAGTTGTTTTAAATGAATTATTAGTTAAATAAATTAGTTAATGAAAATAGAAATATTAACTTAAAAAAATATATATAATATGGCATAATTAATAGTTAAAAAGGGAGTCAAGTGGATATCGCTCTGCTGTACAGTAGGTTACAAGTAGATCACTGTACTATAATGGATGGTATTAAATTTGAATTCAATGATATAATATCATTGTATAAGAAATACGATTCTGAGCGGAGACGGTATGTCAGTCTAGGATATTTTAAATTATATTGATATTGTTATTATACGGTAGCTGCTAAGTTGAATTAATATTATTCATATTATTTAATTATTAACCTAAAATTATCAGTGATGCTATACAAATATTATAATATATACTTTTACTCGTTAAAATTGATTTTAATATGTAATTCCGTCCAAATTTGAACTTAAAATGTCTATAAAAAATAACTGTGTTTAAATATTTTTTAGATTTTTTGAATACAGTATGTACTATTTATTAGAATCTTTATTTTAAATTTTCAATCCTTAGTTAAGAAAACTGAACATTTTATAATTGGTTAATTACAATGATTGATAATTTTCGAGATTTTGATAAATGTTGTCAAAATTCGAACTTTAAATGATTATAAAAAAATGTGTGCCTATGTATTTTTAATATTTTTCAATTGCTATTGTAATAATATATCAGGAGCCTTGTATTAAATTTTCATTATTTTTGGCCCAACAAATAAAATGTAATTGGTATTAATAGAAAAAAAAACTAAAAAATTTGAAAATTGAAATCGTCCGTAAAATACTGAAAAACAGTCAAAATATATTAAAAATTAGATGGTGTATAGAAATAGCTTATATAAACATTCAGTGAAATTTTCATGCATCTACAGTTATTTGTTTTTGAATTGCAACAAAATAAGAAAATCGCTACATGAGAAATCGAGTGAATATCTAATCTTATACAAATTTGAACTAAAATGCTCATAAAAATTTAATTTGACTTGCTTTTAAACTTTTTTTTATTGATAAAATTAGGCAAACTTATGAGGAATCTTGTATTACATTTTCAAATCTTAGATTTAAAAAGAAAAATTTTTATGAATTTCTAACTCAAAATAAATTGCACATTTTCGTCATTTTTACGTATTTTGTCAAAATTTGAACTTTGATGACCTATGAAGAAAAATTGTGACTACGGATTTTAATATTTTTCATCTGCCTTTGAAACTATATATTAGAAGCCTACTATTAAATTTTCAAGATTTTTTACCCAACAAATAAAATTTTATTGACATTTATAGAAAAAAAAACTAAAAAAATTGGAAACTGAAAATGTCCGTTAACAGCTCAAAATAAGTCAGAATATTTTGAAAATGCTATGGTGTGTAGAAAATGCTTATATAAACATTCGGTCAAAATTTCATGTCTCTACGGTCATTTCTTTTAGAGTTATACCAAAAACCAAAATCGATTTTGTCGAAAATTGGTTTTCCGTAAAAATTCCCGTTTTTCCCATAATTTTTCATTTGTTTTTCCAGGCGCTCATGAAAACTACTGGGAAATTTTGACTTTTGACCCCAAAGTACCAACTAGATTCACTTTCCTATCAGAAAAGGTACTATTGAAGAAAATCGAAGCATTTTTTCTGTCCTAAAACGTGATGACAGACACAAAAAATAAAAAAAAAAAAAAAACACACATCATTGTAAAACCAATACATTCATCGCTCCGCTCAGAATCTAAAATTGTAATAATAAAAAATACAGTTATGGGTTATCTGTATAATAATGAGACGTCATCTTCACATATTCAGCCCTCGTTATAGTGTTTTCATCAACAAAATGTAGCTAAATAACATATTATACCTACAGAGTTCCTTGTTATTAGTCATATGGATTTAAATACTCAGAATAATATTCTATTTTGAAATATGAAATAAAAATGAATGGTCTCATCCAAAGAAGTAAAACAATTGAAAACTGATGACGATGTCATATTATAATATCTATCATCTATGGCAAACGTCAATCCTGGTCATTCGTCGGAGACGATTCGCAGTTCTAATAATTTCAATGAAAAAAAAAAATTAATTGGCCAATAATGAACAGACAAGTCGTTAAACAGTAATTTTGTACCTATACAAAATGTGTTCATATATTTCATTCTTGTCAAGTTAATTTTATAAAATATTACGATACTATCAGTTCAGATCGAGATGAAGACGGATGAAGAAATAGCAGTTCCTTGATATGGAATCTATACTCTACCCATACTCAACCCGAAGAGTCGACATATACGTAAGTCTTATAACCTATTCTTTAGGGGCTTACATTTACTTTTTAGTCTTAAAATTAATATTTATTGCCACGGTTAATCTGCTATACTCGGGTGACGTAGATGCATATTTTACGTGCTGAGCGCACAATTTATAAAATACGTAAGTACAGGTGACGACGGCACACGCAGGTCGTTGAATTTAATAATAATATATTTATATAATTAATTATAAATTGTGTTGAACATGCAACACACGGGCGTTCTTATAACTCGCAGCATAATATCTGAAAATTAGTTGAAATATTTTGAAAATTGCATTGTGTAGGTATGTATAGAAAAAAATAATGAACAAATACATTAACATTATGAGCAATTTCGTATTACATTTACAAGGTTTTTTGAAGAATACATATTTTTATTAACATCTATCACTTATGAGAAATAAACTGAGGGAATTAAAAATATTCTTGAATAGCTTAAAATCAAAATAATAGCGGGTAAGTGGGTGACGCTCTGCTGTACGGAAGATTACAGGGGGGACACTGTAATAGATGGTGTTAAATTTGAACTCAATGATGTTGTAGGTACCTATAGGTACTAGGTAGGTAATATCATTGTATACGAAAAACAATTAAAAGCGGAGACAGCTGTCAGACTAGGATATTTTATATTGTTATTATGAAGACATTATGTATTTTAGTTGAATTAATATTCTTTTTATAATATTGAATATTATCATATTTGTAAATAAAAATATACTTTAGACGTTTTAAGAACCACAAATAATAATTTAAAATCAAGTACCTGCATTTTTTTTTGATAAAAATAGAAAAATGTATAAGAAATCGTGTATTCAAGTTTCAAATCTTAGTTAAAATAATTTCTGGTGTATATAAAATGCTAATATAAACATTCAGTGAAAATTTCATATATCTACAGACTACGGTACATTTTTTAGAATCACCTACTCCGAAAACCAAAATCGATTTGGCCGAAAACCAATTTTGCGTAAAAATTCCATTTTTTTCTTAATTTTTTTTTGTTTATCTCGACGTTTGTAATCAACTGGGAATTTAGACTTCTCGAATGCATTAACTAAATTTACATTCCCATCGGAAAAGATACTGAAATTAAAAATCAAAGCTACAGACACAAAAAAAAAAATTAAAATTAAAAACACATAATTCTAAAATTACATAATTCTATAATCATTCTTTTTTTTTCCTGCTCCTTAAAAATTATTGGCCTGCCGGCTCCCCGTTCCTCTACCAATTTTTTTTTCATCAATTTTAATCTTAGAGATATTTCTAGACAAATTTTTTAAACATATACCCTGGTGCCATATAATTATTTCTAAATTTTTTTTTCTTGCTCCTTAAAAATAATTTGCCTATGCGGGCTCCAATATTCCCCTTCATTTTTTTTGTAAATATTTTTAAATAGATTTTATACCTAAACAACCTACTACCTTTTACCATATCAATTTCTAAACTTTTTTTGCTCCTTAAAATGTATTTGCCTTCCGGATCCCTCGGTCTAGGTACTTAGTAAACTTGTTGATCAATCATAATCCGTTTTCAACATTTAAATCCATCGAACCAAGTTCCTTCACTTATTTTTCATTAACCGCAGCTTCCTTTATAAAAAAATACATTGATTGCTCCACTCAGAATCTAATTTTGTATTCACATGAATTGAAAATATTTAAAAGCAAAAAGAATCAAAATATTTTAAAAATTATATCACGTATAGAAAATGATAAAATAAATATCGGATGAAAATGTTGAGTATCTACAGTTATTCATTATTGAATTACAATAAAATGTAGAGCAAAATAAGAAAAAATTAATGTAAAGGTGAATATTTTATAGACCTAGCTATCAACTATAGTAACCTTATTCAACGTGGAATATTCAATGTCGTAAAAATTTTAACTGCAATCGATATAAATATTTAACTTGAGTTCCCAGTAAACTTTTTTGTTTTGTTTAAGATAAAAAAACTTATGAGGATTATTGTATTACATATTCAAATCTTAGATATAAAAATAAAACATTTTATGGATTTCTAACTCAAAATAATTTGCAAATTTTCATGATAATTTAGATGAATTTTGTCTAAGTAAGAGTCTAAATATTTTGAAAATTGTATGGAGAACAGTATATTTCTTGTGACTACCATGATTTTTTTTTTAAGTTAAAAAATCGATTTTGTTAAAAACTAATTTTGAGTAAAAATCCCCGTTTTTCGGGTTTCCTAAAGAATTACTGATATTAGAGAGCAAAGCAAATAAAACAACCATTGTTTTAGATTCTGAGCGGAGCGATGAATGTATTGGTTTTACAATGATGTGTGTTTTTTTTTTATTTTTTTATTTTTTTTTTAAATTTTTTTTGTGTCTGTCATCACGTTTTGGGACAGTAAAAGTGCTTAGATTTTCTTCAATAGTACCTTTTCTGATAGGAAAGTGAATCTAGTTGGTACTTTGGGGGGTCAAAAGTAAACATTTTCCAGTAGTTTTCAAAAGTACCGTGAAAAACAAATGGAAAATTAAGGAAAAAACGGGAATTTTTACGCAACATTGATTTTCGATAAAATCGATTTTGGTTTTTGGTGTAAGTCTAAAAAAAATGACGGTAAATACATGAAATTTTTACTGAATGTTTATATAAGCAGTTTCTATATACCATACCGTTTTCAAAATATTTTGACTTATTTTGAGCTGTTTACAGACATTTTAAATTTCCAATCTTTTTGGTTTTTTTTTTTAAAAAATCAATAACATTTTATTTATTCGTTAAAAATTCTTGAAAATTTAATAGAATGCTCCTAATATATTGTTTCAAAGGCACATGAAAAATATTAAAAATCTGTAGTCACAATTTTTTTTTTTAAGCATTTAAAGTTGAAATTTTGACAAATTACGTAAAAATGACGAAAATTTGCAAATTATTTGGAGTTAGAAATTCATAAAAATTTTTCTTTTTAAATCTAAGGTTTTAAATTTTAACACAAGATTTAACGTAAGTTTTTCTACTTTTATCAAAAATAAAATATCTAAAAGCAATTAAAAATAATTTTTTATGAGTGTTTTAAGTTCATAATTTTACAACATAGGATATTCACTCGATTTCTCATGTAGCGTTTTTCTTATTTGGTTGTAATTCAAAAACGAATAATTGTAGATGCATGAAAATTTCACTAAATGTTTATATTCTCATTTTCTATACACTATTCAATTTTGAAAATATTTTGATTTGTTTTGATTAGTTTTCAATTTTTTAGTTTTTTTTTTTATAATTGTCAATAAATTTTATTTGTGTAAAGTCTGAAAAATTTAATATGTTTTCTATATTGTTACAAATATCAGTTGAAAAATACAAAATACATAGGCATCGATTTTTTATAAGACAGTTTGAATTTTGACAAATTTGTCAAAATCTCGAAAATTATAAATCATTGTAATTAAAAAATTATAAAATGTTCAGTTTTTGTGTTGAAAGTTTAAGTGTTGAAAATTTAAAACAAAAATTCTCATAAATAAATCATACTGTAACTAAAAAATCTAAAAAATATATCAACACATTTATTTTTTACAGACATTTTAATTTCAAATTTAGACAAAATTTCATATTTAAACCAAGAATAATGATTTTAGTTATTTTGACATAATTTAAAAATATTATTTGTTGGTATATGAAACTTTTAGAATATATTGTTATATTTTATATACACGCAATGGCATTTTAAAATATAATTTTTTTGAGAAAAATGATAAATACTAATGCCTATAATACTAAAATTAATTACTTTATTCACAATAATATATCATCAAATACATTTAGACTTAGTAAGATATTATAGACTGACTGGACCGTCTTCGCTCAGAATCGTTTTTCTTATTCAATGATATTATATCATTGGATTAAATTATTAAAATCTAACACAATCCATTACAGTGACTCACTTGTAACCTACTGTACAGCAGAGCGACATACACTTACCCGCCCTTTTTTTTTATTATTTATTCGTATTTAATGTTTATAAAAGAATTATTCTACTTTAAATGAGGAACTTAAGTAACTATGGGTCATAGTTAAAAAATTAAAAACTTTTTTTTTGTTTACCAGACTGTGGACATATTATTGTGTTATTGTAAATATTTCAAACCAATTCCTCGTGGAATCTGGATTTCAAAAATAAATCTAAGAATTTCTCCTTATGTGGATATAGTAACTATTGGGGAAAAAACAAAGATATAAGTGGGAGAAGAGTAAAGGTAAGGATAGGTATAAGTTTAAGATATGCGTGTAAAGTGAGAGTACAATAATAGCTGGTACAGGATAGACAACGAAAGTGTAGCGAAAAAGAAATTATAATCATTTTAATAGAATGGTCATAAGATAATAATATTATATTCAGTATATTCACACGTCATAATAATAATGAGCCGGATGCTAAGAGTTTATCAAAGTAACCTTGTATCTGAAATCTATCCTCAATATAGTGAACGTTAATCTACTGCTGTTTTGAGATTATGCACGGGTATATATTATTTAAAAATATGTGTATATTCAGCCTTTAAGATGTCAGTTGTTGCCTCTTCGATAGATTCGCAAATTCAATAGTTGACGAGGCGATGAGACCCATCGGTTAACCAGACCGGTTTGATGATCAAATTACTATAGCCACTTGTTCACTGTACATTGGAAACCGCTTATAATGACACCGGTTGTAGTGACATATCGGGTGTAATGACCATAGATTGAAGGTTCTGGTTAAACTCCTATATAGTATGTGCTAATTTGAATCAATTATTATGAAGTCTGTATAATGACTATACGGATGTTATGATGGTTATTTTTGGTTATACTGGAAAAATCTTTTACCTATAGTTACTGTATTAAACGCTTAATGAAGATAATAGTAGTATAAAAATCGATATTATTAAATTTTAAATAAATTGAAAAAAAATACAGCATGATATTTTGTGCGAACGGAGTACTAAGTAAGATAACAAATCTTTTTAATACAATGTACCTATATTTAATTTTAAAATAATAAACAACTTTTTTAAATTTATTTTTACCGCGTGTATTGAAGTCAAGAATAAGTGATACAAATATGACACATTGACTGTAACAGAATAGTAAGTTCAAATAAATATATAATTAAGCTTTCATATTTTATTTTATCATTTTGATTATAATGACAATCGATTATTATGACTAATTTTGACAAGTCCCTTGAAAGTCATTATAAACGGTTTCTAATGTATTTACATTTTACTTATGAACAAATTATGTGAGATGAAGTTACCGTGAGTTATATGTGAACGGAAAATATAATATAGATTTGGATTGTAAATTCAGTGCATGTATTCTAGTGAATTCCACAACGTATTGCCTACGTGTGACTGTGTGATTGGATAACCCTCTCTAGAATACCGTAACGCTTGAATATATAATATCTACAATATTTCTGTTTAAAGTTAATGGTATCTTAATCTTAAACAGAGTTAATATTATAATATTAAGGTGATTAATTGAGGATTTTTATGTAAATTATATAAGCGTTCGATTAAGATAAATTCAGAGCAACTAGTAACCAAACAACTTTAATAATACAATATTGTGCTGTGGAGATTTTAGTCTTATATTAAACTTATTTAAGTGTCTTGTACACATTATTATGAACATATAATAATGAAAAGGAACATGAGAGAGAAAGAATACACTAATGAATTAGGTATAATAATAATAATAGGTACTTTATTAAAATAAAAGGTGCCAAGAGAGCACCGACTGACTGAGGGACCCTTGTACGGTTTAATTGTAAACTTGGAGGTTGATATCCACTTCCACTCACCTCTTTTGTTGAGATTCTCAATACTATAGGAGTGTAATATGTCCGTTTATTGATTGTGTTTGGTAAGGGTGTGTGATTTTTAATACTTTAAATTATTTTTTTATCTTACCGTGTTATTCTAAATTTACTGTAAGGTATTCTTATGTGGTGTATTATACTTTCGTTTTATGATTTTGTCAACTGATAAAGTGCATAATATATATGGCGTTTGGCGCGTTGGAATGCGTCTCGTGTCTCATTCACTATTTGAAGCTAGTGTAAGGGTGTAAGTTTTATATTATTATTCAGTCGTATTGTTTTTTTTAACGGCTTCATGCGTTTTTATTATACCGTACAAAATATAGTTACATACATAATATTATTACTTATATGGTAAAATATTAAATGTATCTATATGTATGTTATCGAACCCAGGTTCAACGAAATAAAATCAAACAAAATCACATTCCAGTTTATGCCATTAATAAACTACAAGTACTGAAGTACTCTACTGCTCCACTGTACCTATAATGTTATTATAGCATTCTAACCCTGCATCATGTCCAGGCACATATTATTTTAATAATAGGTATATCTACACCACATCATTGTTAATTATCTATTTACCATATTATTATAATACTCTCTATTATACTAGTAGTATTATTACCTAGGTAAACAGAGAATCACAAGCGACCCTCGACTCAAAGTTACCTCCGATAATATTCTCTGCGTTTCTAATCACCACCCTGAAAGAATATCCCTTGTGGTTTGTGAGCTACGCATAATAATATTATATATTATGTATTGTGTACGAGCTACTTAACAGAAATCTAACAGATCCTCGAACCGAAAAGGGATAAGAAGCTTTTTAAGCGGAATAACACATGAGTTTTACCCCTGCATAGAAGTCCAGTGTTAAAGTTGTCTACGGAACAGTTAATAAAGAACAGTAATTAATACTGTCTAATGTCAATAAAATAATAAAGTTAACGAGACTATTACAATATATCTCGATATTACCCTGGGATGTTACTCCCTCGTCTAATTCTAGTTTATTAATACATTTAATAATAGTATACATGTGTCTGTGTGTGTGAGTGTGTATAGATGATAACGTAATATATACGTTCAACGAACAATTAATCGGATTTATAAAACTATAAACAAATATTGTCGTTCGATTCCATTGTTACCAGACAATGGTACTAGAGAATGATACATATCAATATATACCTAGTGGCTAGTTTATAATATTATGTACCTGATCAATATTGTACTGTTGTTTTATTCAAATAATACATACGCACACATACTCGACGTCCCGTGACAATATTTCTATTTTCATTTCCATACAGATTATCACGACGTGTAATGCGCGTTGCCATAGTTTCCATCGTTAAAACGATATGTATAAGCCCCGTGGGACACCTATATAATAGGTCTCCTTATATCCACCAAGTACAAGTGATATTTTTGAGTATAATATAATATACGATATGACGTATACAGTATAAATGGATGGATAATGTACAATATATACTACAAATCTACAACTGTTTTAATAAAAAAAAAAAAAAAAAAACAATGATGCTGGCCTTTAAGTTGGGTTGCCAACATAGTTCAAAATAAATAGCTAGGTACCTGCTTCAGTATATATATCTATGTATATTATTATAGATAGGTATATACTATAGTTACGATCTGATTTGTCTGTACACAGAATCCTGTCAATTTTTTATACTTGATAAAAAAATGTTTTTATACATCTACAATGAGTACCTAATAATAACACTATTTTAGAAAAATATATATCTTTTTGATTCATAAATCTTTTAACATTTTATCATGTCATATTTTTACTTCAATATTCTTAGCACTATATTTAATCATTTTAATCAGAAGTAAAAAATATAATAATTTAAAAAATAAATAAATAATAAAACATATACATTTGTTAAATACAAATACCTACTTTCAATAACATTTACATGTATTCAAACATCTAGCCATCTAGGTATCGAATTCGCGGAAACTTGATGAGACAGTAATACGTGTTTTATGGTTTTATGTTAAAAGGCCCATTAAGGTTTTGTGTGTAAACATAATTTTAAATAGGGTACAATAATAATAATAACAACGATAATAAGCAATGATAATGATAATAACTATGAAAATTAAATTATAAATACAAATATATAATATGTCAAATTATAAAAAGCTAGAGTTTTCAGTATATAATACATGAAGATTAAACCAAAACATCTCATTGTTTCATATAATTTAATATTACAAGGAATATTATTAATATGAACACACTATCAATTAACCCATGGGCTGTTAAAAAATATAATACCGAACCCAATTTATTTTGACCCAGCAGTAGCTCGGTTTAATTTACAAATTACAAAACGAAACGGTACATAGATTGCGAGTAACACGGATGTTTTCGTACCACACACTAAATCCGTGTTCTAAACAAATATTTAGGCACAAATGGTTTTTATTAATTTTTCTTAAGTGTTATGTTTTATTCATAGATACGTATAAAAATTTTAATTCGTCTCATTGGTGCTTAATTTTTCTTACTGCAGTTATTTGAAATCAAATTGCATAATATAAATACAATAATAAATAGTATCTTTTTAATCCCAGTATATTATTTCGTTGTCCTTCAATCAACTATACTATATTGTTTATACGTAAAAATATGTAGTACAATATTTGTTTCTAAATTCAATCACAGGAATTGGTTTCACTTGAAACTATGAGTGCAACTTTTATTAATATAAAACATAACTATTTATGTTTTTCGTTCGAGTCGTTAACAGACGGGTTTAAATTATTCTTGATGATTGTTTTCCAATACTTTACAAAAGTTTTAAACTGTTTTCTCAACTATATAATATGATTTTTATTATTATAAAAAATACAATGGGGAATCAATACATTTCGGCCATGTAGTTTGGACATAGCACTACATTGTGACGGTCTATCGTACACAGTGGCGGATCCAGTGTTTATTTTTTTTTTTTTAATGGAGGGGGGGGGCTAAAGAACATAACAATTTATAACTTCAATACAGTCAACAATAAGTGTACAATTAAAAAAACCCAGGCTAGAACTTAGGACAATTACGGTGCAATGCCCCCTTCTCCCTGAATCCACCACTGATTAGTCTGGCTGTTTAACAACATTAATAGGATTCAGGCTTAAGCCTTAAGGTAATGATGTTGATACATAAATTTAGAGAAATATAATTTTTACACTATCCATATCAAATCAGTTGTAGTGAACCTCACAAATGTTGATGCACCAAGCCGCATTCACAGAGTTAGCACTTGAGATCAACCCGCAACAAATCATTAAGATACTTCCGAACTTTCTAGACTTTCTGTAGAAGTAAATTATCTGAGAGAATATCAAAGTTTTTGAAAGCATCTTGCAAAATATTGTCATTGTTCTATGTCATAGTGTGTATAATACGTACTGACGGATGACATTTTGTGGTACTAGTACCGGAAGTAATATGAGGAGCTTGAAAGACTGTCGAGGATGTAAGCCGGGAGGGTAAACCGGCTATTCCTTAATACTAATGTTGTATTATAGATTACAATATATTGTACCTCTGCATTGTTTCGGAAACTATCGAAATTCTTATACTTATGTTTTATTTCCCTTTTTGTTTTATTCAACTTCATTGTAACACATAAAAACCATTAATAATAATCGAAAGTTTACAAACTATAAACATACAAACTGTCCCATTGATAACCTATCTTTATCAGATACAGTAAATCCAATAGTTTTAAATGTATCTTTATTTTGTACAACAATAAAATACTATTTTGGAATACATAGGATGTGAACCATATATTTACTATATATTTTTTATGTAATTTTGTTTTCAGTAAAAGTTTTAAATAATGTTCATGTGTCAATATATATATATATATATATGATACGCTCCCACAAAAAATGTACCCATACATATTTGAAACTTACAATAAAAATGACAAAACTATAAACGTTATAATTTTCCAAGGACTAAAAATAATATTTAATTCAATTAGAACGGTTCTAATAATTATTTACTATTCATTTGTCGTTTGGCAAGTATAATTTATTGAGCTATTTTCGAGAATACCTAAGAAGTTGTTTGGCAAAATTTTTTTTAGGCCTCTAATGGTATCTTGTCGTTTAGAATAGTTTGTCAGATTAATATTTTACGATAGGTACTCAGAAATGTAAATACACTAATGGTAACTGAGTGTGTAATAAAATATTTTAGTATAAATTAAACCTACCAGTACTTACCTAAACATCATGGTTATTTTATTTTATTTTATTTTTGATAAGATACAGACCCAAAACAAAATGAGATATTATATAGTAGGGATTAACAGTAAATTAAATTGAAGTAGTAACAACTATAATAAAATTAAAAATCTACCAATAATAACTAAAATTAATAATGTTTCAAAAAATATTAGCAAATAATTTTAGTAAATACCCAGTCAAACAATATTTTCAACGATAATAATTGATAGTGGGGTCTTCATTTGAAATCAGCGTAAGACAGTTGCTGGGAGTTCGATAGGGGAGTTCGATAAATAATTAGAAGAAGAAAATGAAATTAGGAGGAAAGTAGGAGTATATCTAGTGGGACGTGGTGGAACTTTAAAACTTACATGAAAGAGATAAATTTCAAGTAATTTGGGCAGGCTTGTAATCATGAGAAGGACACGGTACTTTTAGTAAAAAGCTGCAAATGATAGAAATTTTCATTGAACCTTTTTTTATCTTTGAAGCGTCTATAGATAATTGAGGAAATAATAATAACAATGATAGTATAATTCTTTGTAATTGTGCTAAACAGTTATATTTATTAAAATTATCAAACACAAAACTGTAGGTATTTGGAAACCTCAAAGCATACCAAAGTTTTACAAAAGAATACATTTTATATTTTATACAAAAAAAAAGGCATAATATCCACAATCCATATAATATATTATATTCTAATAAATATCTGAATAATTTATAGTATTATCAAATATTGAACACAATGAACACACTATAAATAGGTAGTCTAATAATATGTTAAGATGTATGATAAACATTATTATACTGTTAGAAACCGTGTTTAGTGGTGGATAAGGTGCGTTTCATGTAACATGGCGATGCCGTAAGCGGGAACCTGATTCAATTATTGATGGCAACGAGAGCCCTCAACGAACACGAAAAATCACTACTCGAACCGTATGAGATACACGATGGCTTTCTGTACTGCAAGCACGCCGGACGCCTGTTGCTAGTTGTTCCCCGATCAATGAGAAAAGGAATTTTCATCATTGCCCGTGATTTTAACTCCGACATTATATAAAGCAGTACATTCAAATATGCTTAAACTGTCTTATACACAAGGTACCGTTGGGCAAGATACCGGGCTTCTTACACCCGATACCTACGGGCCAGCGAGACTACTTGAAGTGGTACATATCGACCACTTGAAGTGGTACATTTCGACCACTTATTGATATTGGTGGATAATTTGACGAAATATACATTCCTCTACGGATACCGCAGGCGTTATGAACCGATTGACAAAGTTTTGTGAAGCGCGTGGTATTCCCGACGGCATCATAAGTGGACGTGGTACATGCCATATTATATTTCCACGACCATCTATATCGAACTGTTGTTAGTTTAGTTCTTAGTAAAACGTCGTGTACATTTTTTTACATCAATAAATAATATAACAAATAACAACCGAGAAGGCGTTTAAGAACTTATGTCATCACAGAGGCATCCGTCTTACGCTAAACTCAACCCGTTATTCACAGGTTAATGGACAAGTTGAGACGGCCAACCAAACCATTGTGCTGGTTTTAACCAGTCATGTTTGCTGATCAAGCCCACTAGTACGACAAAGTGCTTCATCTTAACTGTACAGTAAGCAAAACAAGCACACGAACACCCTTTGAAGCGCTGCACAACTACCGACGATGGTATGCGGAATGTGCAGCTAACACCCTCATCCGTACCAGAGATTAATGGACTAACTCGGGTGTTGTGCAGGGCCTAGTATGCGATGCCATTAACTCCGAACAAGCCCATATGAAGACCTACAACGACAAGAGCTGTTACGCAGGAGTCAAGTATGAAGTCTAGTCAACCGTCCAAACTGCAGACTAAATTTCGTCAACGGCCAATGCAGGTTATGAAGGTTTTGCCGGGTGATACGTACCGAATGACCGAAGGGGATTCGGACGGACAGGAAGTCTATGCCACTACCATTCATGTAAACCAACCAAAATCCTTCAAAATATTACAACATGCTGACGAAGAAGATCCATCTGAAAATGACAGTGAAGGCGATGTCCGACGACAGAGCGACGAGGAAGATGAGCTGAAGGCTCAACCAAATGGAGAGGTTGTTACAACCGTCTAGAGACCCAGTCAGACCAGAAGACCACCAGTTGACCTTTCTTATTAACAGCTAAACTTAAGTCTTGTAATGGTATACGTGATCAAAATACCACTTTATATTTGTAAATTGTTAATTTGTTTTTGTTTTTTATTATTTAAAGTCGCTTAACCCTTAACGGCTGACCAGATCGAGAAGGATCTGACAGGCCAGGAAGGGCTGAATGTGCTAACCGTTTTTTATTGTATTTAAATGTCTAATTATTGTAATTTCCTTGGCATCATGTGACACTGACCCTGGGTCCATGTTATAGACACGGTCTGACGATGTTGCCAAATTGGGCACTTTCTCGCCAAATGGGCTATTTTGGAAAATAAAATGGTGAAAGAAATTAATAACTTGCAGTTTACCGCAAATTAGGTGATTTTGTTTCAACTAATTGGCTACTTCGGACTTTCAAAATATATTAAAATAATTATATAAATGATATCATAAATTATCGTACACCTGTAAAAATGACAAGAAAAGTTTTCTGAATAATTTTTTTTCTATTATCATACTTTACCGCTGACCTTCAAAGTTAACGACCTCGACCGCAACGAAGGACGACGTAATATAACTGTTGGAATTATAAACAAAACACACTTTATCATGTAGTGTATAAGTAATCTATTCACACTGTAGTTTAACAGACGCTGACTATACATACTAAGCGTAATATGTGTTGTGTAGTGTAGCTGGTATACACAGTTAGTCGTTGATTTATATTACGCCTCGTAACACTATTGTACACGTATCATTATACTTATTATTATATTACATATATATATATATATTTGATCTTATTATTATTTACCTTTAACTTCTGTATATCTGTGTACTTCAACAGAGACAATCCAATACCCGGTAAAAAGATGGAGGTCATATCCATTATCCACGTTCCCGCGACCGAAAAACGAACACGAAGTACGACGTTTCAGACTCACCGAGTACCTACTTCAGTCATTTTATCGTAAATTACACATAGTTAGCGACACCGCTGAAAAATACTTAACGGTAGGGACACGGAGTTCACCTGGGAAGGTGAACAATAAAAATCGTTTGACGAACTGAAACGGATACTAAGTAGCCAAACAGTGGTCGCTGTGTGCACACCGATACCAGCAGTATAGCGCTGTCAGGAGTTATCTTACATGGCTCATAGTCGACTGGGTCGACTTGACCCTTATGTGCATATGCTGCATTTGGTTGACGTAATGAGTAAAAAGCCTACCGATTCTGAATCGTGATATCACTCTAGCCGCCTTGAACTCTACGCTTTCATATGAACGCTCAATCCCCTGAGACCGTTTTTGCTGGGGATACGATTCACTTTTCTCACTGAATATCAATCACTGTCAAAGGACTGTCAATCACTTGTCTACCTCAACGTACGTAAATCCACGAAACCACATGTAGCTAGATGGTATGAAGTGTAACAGGAATTCGATTTTGAAATCAAATACAGGCCAGGGGCTCGTATGGTTTACGTGGACGAATTAAGCAGGGTCCACGACGACGCAAAGGTGGAGGCCAACCTGTCGAAAAGATTAGACGTTTTCGCCACGTTCTCTACAGTAGATCGGGTCAGAGTTATGCAACAGTCCTACTAAAAAACAAAGCTACTAGGAGCTCCTAAAGGAATAGGGAGGGACTATCAACTCACAAACGGAGTTTTGTACCAGCTCCACGAGGGAAGAGAGATTTTGGTAGTGCCGAAACCTATGAAAAAAGACTTGGCCAAAGACGCTCACAATTATAGTGGTCATCACACCATGCACTCATTAAGCCGAACAAAGAATGACAGGATTTAACAGTTGGAACAACACGTCAGAGTACGAGACTCAATATTACAACTCCAGGATCAAATGAAACGTAAATATGACCGTGTTCAATTTGATGTGGGCGAGGTGGTTGTCATGCTGCGACATCCGGTACTAGGACAGTCAACGAAACTACAGTCAAAGTAGGTACCGAAAACGGATGTTGCAAGTCGTTAAGGTTCTCCCAACATTCGTAATGGGACTAAAAATATGATGCTCGAAATAAAATATGGTGGCTTCAACATAAAATTCATTGATATTCATTATTTATACAGATTAGGCTAACTGATTATCCAAAAACATTAGAAATACAAAGAATACTTTCCAAATTTTTTCAATGCTCCAGAAAATCAAAATTCTATAGTACCTTTACCAAGCAAATCATACTACAGCTATAAATATATTTTATAAAAATGCAACTTTTATTCTTGTATTAATAATTTTATGTATTGTAAACTAAATTCAGGAGGATTGTTATGTATGTAATGTTAATTTATTCCATGAAATGTTATAGTTTATGTTTTGTTCTTGATATAGGTTATGTCTTATGTGTGTATAATATATAATATTATGTTGGAGCTCAGTGCTCACACACAAATTATAATTCGTACTTGCACTCATCAGTGATAGGTTTACAACGTTATGTTATACAAAATATTTAATGAGTGATAAAGTTATAAGTTGTATCTATTTAAATCTATTTATTGGTCATCGGCATACCACAAATAAACTATACTGGAATTGATTATCATCGGTAGATACTTACAGAAACAAATAAGGATATTTTATGAAGAAGCAAAATTTTTTTTTTTTCACAGCATTAAAACCTTAAAAATCGAAAAGTTTCAAAAACTATACTTATGAAAATTGTTTATGGTATGTTTCTGTTAGTTTATGACTACTACGTTTAAACGTTACAGCAAAAATTCAAAATGCGTAGATATTGCACCATCAAAGAAAATGTATTAGTTTTATTTTATTTTTTCGTACCAATTATTATCATGTAATTAGCATACTTTTTCATGGAATTTCTATACATTTATTTAATATAACATATCAAATTTTGTATTTATCCTCATACTTTAATTGGTAAAATTGAAAAGTAACGCGAGATCCATTCTTTGAAATAAAGGCAATTTTCGTATGGTTTATTTGCTCCAATATTAGCATGCAATATTAGGAGGTACTGAATTACACACATTGTATAAATACATTTTTGTAGCATGATTGATTGACTGTGCCTAAACGATAAAGACGAGTTATACGTTCTGGTACTTTAGATAAGACATAGTACAATATATTAAAAAACAATTATCCTTACATAAAAAAGCCAGTCCAATATTTATTTATTATGAATGAGAATGACCCAAGTGTATTATTTATTGTTATATTATCGATAATAATATTATAATATTTACTATAATCCTAGATCAATTTCAAGATTCATATTATATTCATGGATTTATATTTTATATTTAAATTGGTAGATATTACCTATAGGCTATAGTTATGTGTTGTAGGTACATGCTAATAGTATTGATTCAAGTGACTACATTTTTTGAATAAATAATTATACAATTAAAATAAAATAATATAACTAACTAACTAAGCATTCATGTTTGTAATATTGTACCCATTAACCACGTGTTTTTCGGATAGATTTAAATTGAATGACATATGTTAAATGTTTGTAAAAATCTATAAAATATACCATAGCAATTAGCGATGCTTATACTAAACAGAACTTGTGGTCCTGCACTCCTGCTTAAGATATAAACTATAAGTACGCCAAATTAATTGTCAACTCGTTCCTACATTTTTCAACACTTTAACATTTACATAATTTCTAAACCGAATTGGTAACATAGTATTATATTATTATGTGCTAGTGTAACACACTAACATAATATTCTAATTAACAACATTGTTATGAGTACCTACATGTAATGTAAGTACATATTATATAAATAAATCCATAATTTTTTAACTGCATATTATAATATTTTGTAAGCATACGCGCCATTCTACATAGAAAATTTTAAATAATTACATTTTCATAACATTTTAAGATGGATTTTGAAAATTTTTGATGGTAATATATTAAATATTATTTTGCACAAAATAATTTCATAATAATTTTTTTTCTCAGTGGTACCTACACATAATATGGGATACACGTATAATAAAAAACACAATCAGAAGCGTGTAATGAGATTTCACAAAAAATTTTCAAAAATTGCACTACTTAAACATCGTTGTACATTTATTTTCATGTATTAAAATTTATTATACGTTTACTATAGTTACCATAGTGTTGTAATACGCAATCATTTGAGGCAAGTACACAAAAATGAACAAATTAAAATTTATATAACATTCAAAAACCCAAATGGTATTTTTTTTATTAATCTAAATTTTGAATATAACCCAAACCGTATGGAAACAGTAAAACTGGTAAAAATATAATAATATTTTATCTGCATTCTTATTTATTAATATAATGTATGTGTGTGCGTGTATTTTACTACTATAATGTGCATTATATACAATTATTTAAATCTAAATTATATAACGAAATACAATTTTATTGACAGTCTTCGTGTATATAATTTGAAATCAAAATAATTCTACATCAAACTAAAAATTAAAAGCATTTCTATAGAAGTATAAAATACTTAGGTAATAACTATAATATGTATTAGGATCAACATGAAAAACTAAAATATTGAAATGTACAACTTAGTTGATTTAATTTTTGAGTAAAACATTCATTAGATGAAGAAGATACCTGTTTGATTTAATGAAAATTACATATTTGCCAAAAAAAAAAAAAACTATGGCGTTCAAAAAAGTTGATGAAAAAAATAGTAAAGCTAAGTGTTAAAAATTGAAAAATAACTAAACAGCCATAATTATGTTTATCTGAAATTTTCACAAAACATGTGTAAGCTACATACATTTAACTGAAATAACACACAATGATTTTGAAGACGTGAACGTTTTAGGTTAAGGTCAAGGTGACGATATAAGAACGAGAACATTGTAATGAGCGATGCAATAATAATATGGGTGGTAATATTATTTCTATTTTTAATACATAAAAAATTGTCAATCGTGAATTTTTTTTTAATAATTACAATATATTGAATACGTTGGTGTTTTTGTGCAAGTCTGAAAATCTAGCCAAAGTGGATTCAAATTTGTTTAAACACACAATATAAATAGTTTGTGCACTGCATATTAAATAAACCTAAAAGTTGGATTTAATAAGCAGTCATTGTATATGTTATCCCAGATTCAAAAAAACAACTCATATCCTTTCAATTAAATTCTATGTTTCTACCGCAATTGTGTTAAAAATTATAAAAAATATGCTTATTTAGTAAATTCTCCATAAATAATTTAAATAAGTATTTTCATAACTTATTAGCTATTTACACATAATAATATGATTATATGAATATGAAATAAAATATAATAGATTTGTAATAGTTCAATGCAATAACCAACATAATAATTATATAAAATGTATTAATCACAATCTAATTAATTAATTAATTTTTGTTTTAATGATTACTTTTTTGATACTACTCAAACTAATGAATAATGATGTAAAATAATATAAAACGAATTATAATTTATAATTTAAAAAAAAATGATATTTAATTCACACGGCCATATAAGGAATTATCACGGAACTTTATAAAATAATATGTTATAGGTAGGTCGTAGGTACTCAGAAATTGTAAACATTATGCATTGTTATTGTGCATTTATTTCTCAATGTATTTAAAAAAATAAAGTAAATAAATATTGATTGAGTTTAATTATGAATTGTATATTTATAAATTGTAAGAAATACCTACTTATCCCATATGTAATTTCTTGTTATAATAATAATTGTTGACTAATTACATTTTTAAAAGGAAATATATGATTTAAGGAATATATATTTTAATACCTGTACAATTACTTACTTTAGATTTAAAATATATAATCAAATTACTCATTATGAATACTTGAATGTACATGGGTAGGTAATAAACTTAACTTTTAATTTAATTTTATAAGAATGACTATAGGTACACACTAAACTATTTTACTACAGTTGTGGACTCAACTGGGCTTCATCAAACTACAATAAATTAATTATAAATAAAGTTGTTTTTAGTAACACGAAATAAGAATCATTAAACACGGCATGACACAGCTGTAAATATTTGAAAAAAAACGTAAGTTAAAAAGATATTGATTGGAAAGTAGATCACAGACAGAACACCGTCTATAGTTGTATACCATTATTTTTATGCATAATATGCTTGCCTATAATTATAGAATATTCGATTTACTGGACAATTTTCAAATCAATGGTATTTGAATTGTTTTAATAAAATTGGCGTAGAAGCTGTATTGCTCGTTTTTGATCAGTATAATTTATAATTAACAACTAACAACTAACAATTATTTGTCTTGCTAAACTTAGGAATTCTTAGTATGTATGCGTGCAAACTTAATACTGTCTATTTAAGTATTAGTTATTAAGTGGGCGTGATCGACTTTAACAGAAAGTTAATAGAGTTTTGATTTGTGAACTGTAAACAAAAGTTTAAGTCTCAAAAGTAGATTTATTTGACCTTTGAGAGTTCAAAGAGTTCTTTTTCATTAAAGTTGCTAAATTCACTTTATAATAAGTAATTATTTTCACTAGTCGATATTTAAAATATATACTAAAGCAAATAATAAACATATATTTTAAATGCAACATTATAAATTAAACATATAATAATTCGTTGATCAACTTAATGAATTCAAATAAAAATAAAATATAATTAATAATTATTAAATGACTAAAAACTATAAATATTAATAGATTTTTAGAAAAAAAAAATCGTTATTAAGAACAAATTTTAGTTAAAAAAATAAAAGCAAATTCTGACAAAAATTGAAGTTGCTTCAAAAGTAAAAGTAAATATTATATAAATTTTAAAAAGATATACTTAACTGAACGAAATTTCAGTACTTGCAGTTGGTGAGATTTTGCTTCAAGCAGACGAGTACCTATATTATACTATATTTATTTAACTATATCAATTCAATATTTATATTATATATGGGTACCTAATATATTTCAGTTTTTTGTTTATTGCATGGTAAATCACTAATATGCTGCTCATTTTCAAAGATGTGGACGTATACCAATTAATACTTCAATGGAATTTTGTTTACCAACAAACGTTAACAACCATTTACATGTTTAGAGAAAGATAATTTAAGAGAAAACACTCAAACTATTTATTATATATCTTATTCCTATTTTACACTTCGTTTCAGATTTGAATTCTATCACTGTCCCGCTAATTTCTCTTCTATCAAATGTTCTAAATAATACTCTTCTTGGCAAAGCACCACTTTTCATATTTTTTTATCTATAAACACATTAATATTCAATTCATATTTGTGTGTAGTGTTTTATTGATGATACCACAAGATATTTTTTTTAGTAAGGGAAAAATTACATAGGTTTCAACATTATAGGTAGACTTAAAAACATACCATTCGATTCCACCAATTTACGAACAATAGCCGAACCATAATATTCAATAATACATATTTTAAATTGCCAGGGTTCTACTCGTCTAAAATAACTAAAATCCAGAAACTTTTATGAAAAACAAATATAAACTTTAATATGACTTCTATACAATAGTTTGTTTAAACTTTTGAATGGTTTAATCTTTAAAAAATATAATCCTTGACAGTTAAATAACACTGTAATTAGTATTATTTTTTCAAATTTTAATTTGAATGTTGAGATTATGTCTATTATAATTTATAATAAACAGTCGTATTTGACAGTTAATTATGAGTTGACATTTTTATTAGAGTTAATAACAATATTTTTTACACCACATATCACAACAAATCGGAGAAGCACTTGGACCTGTCCCTCAATCAATCATCAATATCATACAATTTATAAAAGAAATCCAGCTATATATCTAACTTAAGCCATACAATAACATAAGATAAACATATCATTGTGAACTAATTTTAAGTTGATATAAACTAATAGCCCTAGAAACCGATGTTTCAAAATAAGATCAATAAAAAAAATATATATATATATTTAATTTCATGACGAAATATGCCCTAAAGATTTTATTGACCCTCAAGTATACAGTACAATAATTACAAATAAACGTCAAATTTGTAATTTAATTGAAAGATTTCTTAAATCCGGAATCAAAGTGCAAGATTATAAAAATAATTCTAAAGAATCTTTATATTTTACTAACATTTATGTATAATATATTACGTCATTATATTCTCTATTGATATTATTAAATATGGCTTTTCTTTACGTTTATTTATATATATAAACGTATACTGAGATATACGAATATTAGGGAATATATATTTTTTTTCCTACATAGGTATAACACTATACTTAACTGTATAAGTTTTTCAAAAATAATGTTAAAAACAAAAAAAATATGTAGGACTATATGGACTATCTTCATTAGTTATACAACTTTCATCAACTTTTTAATCAATTTCAAACTATTTATTGTAATTTATAATGCCATGTAATCTAAATCAACATAATTCAATTCACAATAAATTACTAATTAATAATCAATGTAATTCTATTCAGTTGTTTACAACAAAATAAGAAAAATAATATATTTTCAAATAGGTCTCTACGTTAATAACATTACTGTAACACTTCTGAATTTTCTCACAAAAAAAAACAGGGGTTTTTTAAAATTTAATTTGTATTCAACAATAGCTATTAGCTGGTATATTCAAAACAATGGAAATTCGATTTAATACAAAAATTCCAAAGTTATAAATATTTAAATGATTTTAAGAAAAATCAATTCATGAAACACAATTTTCTATACTGTTGAGAAATAATTAACACAATGAGTTATTATTAACTAGTTACATGTTTATAATTTGCAACCATAAATTAATAGTTGAAAGCTAATATATTAATACCACCAAAAGATATTATATTATTCAAATGCACATAAAATTAATATAACGACCGTTTAATATATACCTAAATGTCTTCAAAGTATATTGTATCATAAACATATTATGAGGCCGATAATTATTAGTATCTTATAACAGTTATAAGTTATAGATATAAGTACGAAGTACCTAATAACTATATTAATAGCGATATTTAGTTGGTACGCAAAAAATATTGTGCAGTCATTGCCAAGTTATAGATTGAGCTCGGTTAGGAAGTCAGGCTTACTTTGCATAGGTACGTTTAAATAATAAATTGTTTTATTATAAAAAAAACATTGGTACATATACACGCGTTGATAGCTGCAGTCGTAGTTTTCATTTTATATACATTTTTATATTTGATAACGAGCAATCCATGAAAAAATCACACAATCTTCTTTTTAAAGTATGTTTTTAAATTATGCAAGCTGGAAAAAATGAATCTAAATAATTACGAAAGCATTTCACGCAAAGCAGAATTCAATTAAAAGTAAACGAAGAAATGTGGATAATTGCTGATAAGAAAATAAAAGTTACGATAAAAACTATTTTCAATAAGCACCATTAATATGCAAGTGTTAACAATCTAGCGTAAATTAAAACTGTTGTTACCTTAATTAGTATTGTGTGAACTTGTTATGACTATCTAACAAGAAGTAAAAGCCACCTGTCATCCACACAAACCGTAGTGCATTTATGTTTTACATCAACATAAACTCAAACATTTTTAATTTTTCTTTGTCCACGACGAACATTCATCATGAAGAAATTCATAACAAATCCGTCTTTGGCTGTGGTTTCTCATTGTTATGGACATTATATTTATTTCTGAAATCAGATCTCAACATATAGTTTTATACCAGAACAATTGTAATACTATCGTGTTTCCGCAGAAGATGAACGTAAAACCACGTTGTGCTCTCCGATAACATTTTTAAAAGCAATCAAAATTCCAGTATCTTCCAGTAGAGGCACTTAATATTATATTAAGCCTGTTATATTTTGTAACATAGATTATATTACCAGATTTAAAAACTCGATTTAATTTTACGCTCTGAGATAAAATACAGATGTTAAATAATAACAGAAATATAGACAACGATAAAAGGCACAGCGTGTAAATCAAATGCTTGAAAAAAATAAATAATACAACCGGACTTAACAGTGAGGTGAACCATAACTATCTATTCAAGTCCTGAAACCTAATTGCAACAAGAATGTGACAAATTTGATGTTACTATTATTTTAAACGAATGGAATTCGTCGCTAAACAAAACGGTGTATTGCCTACATTAACTCGAAATTAAAAATACGTTTAGTATTATCATGGAACCCATAATATCCTACACGAGATCACTGAGAAAGTTTTTAATTATACACTGTGGTTATCAGAAAACAATAAAATAAAAAAAAACATACGTCATTATAGTTATTATTACTTTTATGACCTTCAATGAATCTATATTAAATATGGCGTAACATATACATATATTATAAATACGTGAGTGACAAGTTTTTTTTAAAAACAATTCTTCAGTCCATCAAACAACATAACCATTTACAGACTGACCCTCTTTTTCCTTAACGTGATTTACATTAAAATAAAATAATAATCGGTAATAATATAATATGGGCAATGTTCATATAGAGCATTCTTCAATTACATACGGTTTACAAAAATGTAAAGCAATAAATAAATATTTAATAAATATTTGTATTTGATTTAATGTTTACTTTTGAACGTTTGATTTATTATTTGAATTTTTTGTATGAAAGGTATTATCAACATGTTACTGATCGAAGATGATAAAACATATTCATTTTTAAATATAAATATTCCCTTAATGTAAAATTCAAAATATTTGAAGTTAATTTGAAGAATACCTACCTGTTTTGACTATGTTATGTGCTATCTATATAGTTGAAAAAATTTAAATAACAGATTAATAGTTTAATATTCAAAAACCATAGAAAGGTACAAATTTGAGTATATTAAAATCGTACGTGCACATAAAAAATTGATAGGTTATACACACATTTTACATGTAATAAAAGTGAAAGGAGGAGATAGGGAGTATGTTCTCAGAGGATGAGTATTTGAGAAAGGGGAGGGGCTAACAAGTCCATTAAAAATAGGTATATTATGCCCTTAAATTAAAGACAAATATATTAGGCCTGTGTCACATGATGAGTATAAAACGTGTGCTAAGCAATGGCTAGCTTTGGATCTTAAAAATTAATTAACCAGATAGGTCAACCCACTTTTAATTTAATCCATGTACGCATAGCTGGTATTCTTAATTTAATTTGTGTTCATGATGCAAGTATTTCTGTAAAAATTATTAAAATTTTTTTTAAATTGTACATGGTGTTTTCAATTTCTGTAGTTCTACAAATCATTGAAAAATTTAATGGATTTGAAAAAAAATTTTAATTTTAATTTAAAAAAAAAATGACATTACAAGGAAACGGATTTCTAAATATAAATTTATAGTATACTTTATTCGTTACAGTGTCAGTTCGACGAAGTAGGGAATGCTTTACGAGAATTATAAAAATGTTTATAACGGCTGGTGGCAGGTGCAGAAAGTACCTATATTAAAACAACTAGATTTAAAATTTGTATTTTTTTTAGTAATGCGAGAAAAAATATTCAACAATCGAATATTCCGTACCCTTAAAATTAAAATATTTCATTAGATCAAGTGATAAAAATGTTGATCCCATTAAATATATTTCATCAAAAAATCAACAGAACAATTATTGATTAAAACGCAAGCGGTTTATTAATATATATGAAATTATGGGTCTATATAATCTGATTTTTAACAAATAAGAAATCAAGAAAATTAGAGGGAAAAAAGGAAAAAGTGAAAATCCTCCGGATGAAGATTCTTCTGCCGATCAATCATTAACATTACAATACTACTAAGTTCTTGATAATTTAATTCCTAAAATAAAATAATGATTTGATTTAATCATCTACAATTATTATTACCTAGGTACTCATGATTTTTAATTTTCCATACGAAACATTAAAAATATGTTTCTGACTTAGCAATAGAATAATAGTTAGGATTATAATGAAATAATAAATTAAATAAAATGTTCTAAAGTTTTAAGCACCCGGGTCGATGTTGAAAATCACTATTATTTTATTAAATTTATCGTTTTATTTATTGAAGGCAATTAAAACTTTTGAACTCGATTCAACATAATATCCAAATTTGGTATTAGCATTTAGTCTGTTTCTTAATATTCCTGCGTAACTATTGCAACTAGAGAGAAAATTCTCTTTAATAAATTGAAATTAATCGAAATGTATTTACAATCCAAAAAACAATTAAACAACGCGGCAATATTATCTATATTATCTATATTCAAAATTAAATCACAAAAAATGAAACTTTTAAGATTGCACTCATTTATCTCAAGAAGAGCTAAAATGTAAATGTTATATTTTTACCATATTATCAACACCTACTTAAATATTCATTTTTAAGTGTATGTTTAATATATTAATATATTTTATTGATAAATAGTAGGTATAATATTATTTATGAATATAATAAATAATAAATAATTCAAATATTTTTATATAGTACACCTACCTATCCAATATCCCATCCTATCCCATCTAATATAGATTAGATATTAGTAATTGTAAGTTTTAGACTATATAGTAGGGCCTACTTAGGGTGGGTCTTTTTTTACGAACTTTTTTTTATTAACATTATTTTCACAAGTATTTTTATTCGAAATATTATTGTAATTATTTTAACTACAAAAGGCTTATACTCGACAACTATAGTAAAGTTAACAATTACATTGCTTAAGGTTTTCGTGTAGCCAAATATCGTGAATTGTATAATGTAAGCTCCATGCTTATATTTAAATTACTAAAACTTTAATCAAACAATTCTCAATCTTTGATTTTATACCAGATTTAATATCAATGCATAAAAAATTATGAATGTTAAAATATAACACATATTTTATACTTCACTACACGATGACACATCCGGAACAAAATATAATAATATTGCATTTGGCCAATTGGCATATTTCGTGAAAAAAGGCCACGTGTTTTTAACCTACCCGCAATACCTACTATTAGGCCATATTACAGGGTGTAAGAGAAGTATTTTTAAAAGACGCTCACGCCTAAAACTGTGGGCATAGTACTATAATATGATATTGTGAGAATCATAATAATATAATATAACACGGTGGACCATAATAATATTGTATTATAATATGTTTGTCGTACAAGAAGTTGCGTATCGAGTCCTAAAATAATAATATTATTTGTTTGTCGAGAGACAAAAAGAGTCACTCGGAAAACACGTTATGCCAATTAGGCATGAGCCGTGGCGACTAACTTGTATATTATAGGTACTTACCTACCATGATATTACTATGATAAATGATAATAAACTTTAATATGGCTAAGATATAATTTATTATAATATTATTAATTCTTTCAAGAGTCCACGGACGATCGTCAGGGACGTGATTTGACGAGGAAAATGGATAAGGAGGTAAATAACTAAACGCACGTGTGTTATAGTATTTTAGTATTATTATGCTGGTATAGGTATATAGAGGTATAAGCACGTCATACGTAACACCGTAAAAACCAGTCGTGTTGAGTGATTTTTTTTTTCGTTGCGTTACCTGCAGGTTATCTAATTATTGACTATATTAATATTGTTATTTGCCGTTGTAATTATAACAGTCGGACGGCCTTCAGTTGTAAATTTAATGGCCGTAGGATTTTATTCTAAAAATCAGTCCTAGGTACCTTATATCGAATATGGATTAACGCTCATAATGCACAATAATAATTACACATGGCGTGTTCACGAAAAATCTTCCCGTACGTCTGTTATAGTAATCTATTCACTCGGTAGGTACTTTATGATTGAGTTAAAATTGCTTGCATTTTTTTCTAAGCAATACATTTTTTCATCATTAAAAAACATTTTTAGTTTTGAGTAAAATATTTCTATTACAAATCTACTATTTACTTTGGTAAAATCACTAAAATCTAAAAACAATAAATACAAAATATTTATTTTAGTTTTCTTTAATTTTGCTTTTTAGGATCGTTGAAAGAAAGTTACTACCATCAAATTTTGTCGATCAGATTGTAAACAATATTTCTCCCCCCCCCTCTGAAAAATACTGGTGTAATAGTATGTTAAACCATTACAATTATATAGGTACCTATTATATTATTATAATATACATAGGTATATGATATATCAGACGCGTGTGTCATATTTCATTCGTTATATGTATTATAACGGAGTCCAGCCATATTATAAGTTATAACTTATAAGGTATAAAGATATAGTATATCTAAATATATTTTATTATTTCGGCGTTTTAATATACGCGTGTGCCAAACCAGTCTCGTTTCATCGGTTGCACCCGGCAGCACCGTATGGATTGCCACCAGGTCACCGGTAAAATAAAACGATTTATATTATTAATATTTTATTTTAATATACGTGAAATAATTATACTGTGTATAATAATTAAGCGTTTTGTCTAATATTATTAACATAAAAATCCTCTGACGGTCTGACTTTCCCCTGTTTGGTATTTACCTATATGTCATACTGATACGCCGAACCAGTTATGGGCAACGTTTTAACAGATAACATGATATACATAATATACCAGTGAGTATACAGCGTAACAATGATGTAACTGTATGATATTGTAAAACAACTTAATCGGTCAAATGGAATGAATAGCACCTCCTAGAATCAAATTAAAATGTCATCTATTATACATGTACAATGTAAATAGTGAATTTGAATTCAAAATCTATGGTCAACATTGAGCGTATGCATAATGTACTCGTATGCAAGTATACTAGGCTTGAATTCTTAAAGTAACAGAATTATTACCGATTTTTTTTTTGTGTTTTGTTCTTGAAGGAATTAGAAAAGTGATGACCGAAGGAGGTATCTAAATTGGTTATTTATCTTGGATCCACTGTGATTATTTCGTGACCAGACGGAAAATCGTGAAAAATCTAAGTAGTTTAAAAATGACGATAAAAAAATATCATATGATATATCACGTAAAACATTGCGCATACGGTTTTATGTAAAATCATGGGCGTTAATTTTAGATTCATATCAGAAAATAAATTCACATAAGCCCCCTTCTGCTACGTTTTCATATTTATATTACTATATCATTATAGTTAATAATAATATAAGATAATATTATTGACATTTATGAAATACACAATATTACAAAAAACATATTATACGACAGTTGATAATAAACAAACATATTAATATTTCTAAAACAGTAAAAAATCTAAAATATCAGTAGGAACGTATATATGTATTTACCTGATAAATTGTTATGAATTAAATAACTTTATTCAAATGAAACTCTTTAGTTTCCGAAATTAGACAGGCTGGACCAAAGATGAAAAGTATCAGCTCCAAAATTAGAACAATACGGAATCCAATTTATAAATAACTTTAAATAATAATAAAAAATTAAACACAATAAATTAATAATAGTATTCGTCAAAAACGGAATTTATTTTTTTTTTTTTGAGGGGGGGGAGTCTTAAGAAAAATTATAACATGGGGCTAAGCTTTGTGTGTGTATTCTGTGTATAAAATAGTACAACGACGGACCACCTCCACGGGTTTTCGCCAGCGACGAACACCGGAACACCCCACGCATGTCAGTCGTGCGTTCACCGTCAGTGCGCGAGTCGCTTTTTCGCGTTTCGGGAAAAGTATATACGCAAGCACACGTAAACAGTGCGCGACTGTCTTACAGCGGTGACGATTTCGAGTATTTTTTGTTATGGACATATTATTATTATTGTTTATAATATAATATTGTGATACAGTCTAGAACTTGACCTTTCGCCACATCAGTTCAATTGTTTTTTGAATTTTTGCGATTAGTTTTTTTTTTTCGGATTTCCTCCCGAGTGCATACAGTCGTGTTTTGTTTTTATTTTCGTGCTCGCTTCATTTCCGCGAGCAATTCCAAACATCGTTATTGTCGTTTTAGATCGTTCCCAGTGTAATTTTTTCGGCTTACTCGTCCTGCCGAAATCTTTGCAGTGTGACATTTCGAAAGGACGACAAATTTATACCATCGCGTCGATACCGCGGGTGAGTAGTAATATACTTTTGATTTAGGTACCTTCCTCGCGTGTTTTCTGCATGATGGAATATTATAATATCATATCTATACGAATCATCGCTTCATCACGATACATCAAAATGTAAAATAGGAAGAAATGTGATTTAAAAAATTTGTCGATACATGGACGTGTTAGTCCATCCATAGAATACGACAATACGTATATTATATGCAATATTAGAAATATTATAATATAGGTAAATACTGGCGTTCACCTAGGGAAACACGACCTTAATTTCTTCCGGAATATTTCGTATTCTGTACGAGCACGGAATTAAAAAATAAATGCATTCCGACCGAAAACTAATAATTCCCCTCATTTTACATTAAACTACGTTTCGACAACGACCCTTTAATATAGATATAACACCTATGCGTATCCAACGCAAGTGTATCAGAATAGCGACGACGAAAACGCTTGTTGTCTTGTACCTACAGATGATGACGAACCGTCCGGTTCGTAGTAGCTAATTATTTTTAAAATTAATATTCAACACTATTGATTATTCCAATATAGTTTCTTTACAGCTATGATATTAACGATGTTCGATGTACCCACATGCCTAAAAATTGTTCTGGACCCTTAGAACTAATAGTTTCGATAAAACTATTCAAAGTTTTATTTATTAGTGCAAAAAACCCTAAAACGTAATATTAAGGTACACCGTTTCCGTCCGAAACATCTAATTAAAAAATACAAATCTAACACAGTATTTCGATTTTAAAAAATAACTACACCAACTCCTTGAGTCCTAGCCTGCATATCGATTTTAATTTTTAATATAATTTAAAAATCATAATCATTGTGTGTTTTTGATTCGTCAGCTAGTACTTGTTCAATTTGAATTTGATTGCTCGAGTACAAACACAATTGTATGCTATAATTATTTGTTTCCCGAAAACACAAGAATAATGCGAATATAAACAATTGTATACGTTTTTCAATCAACTAATTATTATAAAATAATTAATATTACGACATTACGCATAACTCATAAACTATATTACAATACGATAATGTTTTACTCTTATTGTAGTATAGATTAAGCGCTTCAAAATAAGATAGTATTAACTACGGAATTCTCAAAGTTAATAATTCGGAGTAATAATGTCTTATACAGTTATATAAGCCACATCGAGTCAAGCTTGTCATTAGATTTGACAACTATCTTGTTTTTAGTTACTTGTAGTAAAACTATAGAGAATAAGTTAATTCTACTAAATTGTCCTTTATAAAATGTCTCTCAATGGAATTTGTTTTACAATATTGGTTTTCTCATAAAAAAATATAAAAGATAAATTATTAAATTGATAAAAATTTAACATATTGATTGTGTTGATAAATAAATTATTTGAAATGTTTGAAACCAATAATTAGTATTTATAGTATCGTGGTATAATATTATAATATACTCTAAAATCCAACATTAACGAATGTGTACCTAATTTATTATGTTTAGAATAGTACCTAGGTAAGTAGATATAATAAACATATACTATAAAATGTATGATCTGATTATTTTGTATGAAAAATATTATCAACAAGTCAACACTATATGGAGTTTGGATATATTATTATGGTACATATATTATATTAAATTATTTTGATATACGAATTCATCGAAATCCATTTATATTTAAAATTTGTTCAATAACAATAATTGCATAACTCGTTCCTTACAGCCGCCTACAGGTCGATGACTAATAATTTTGTTTGAATTATATTTTTTTTTTGCAGTTGTTATTTTTGTTAATCATGGCCAAAAAAAATTGGAATTAATTTCAGAATTATTAAAATATCACTTAAAGTAGGTAAAATAGATTCGTATTTCAATGATTATTATTTTGAAATATTAAATGATTACATTAACATTGAAATTTCAAATATAAATAAATACACTGTATAAAATACTATACATATTTAAATTAATAATAATATTGAAAATAATTTATCAATTTTTAAATAAAAATGCGTTAAAAAATAGGTACATACAATTTCTGCAGAGAAGAAACTCAATTACTTATTTTTATCTCTAATAATTGTGTCAAGTCAGAAATTTCAAATTTACCTATAGTAGATAGGTCGCCTATCTCGCTGTTCTATTCTAACATGATATTTTAAAATTTTCATGAAAAATATATCGATTTCAGTGAAGAATAAATAAAGTGTGATATTACAAATACAGAGAAAAGTTATCAATATTCATCTATACATGAAATAATTACTTAGATAGTTTATGATTATAATAATTTAGTTGTACATAATATACATATACTAAGTATGTAACAATTTAATATTAAAATAATATTAAAAACTAATTCCGTATAAAGTAAACTTTATTTAAATATGTTATTCAGCTAAGTGAAACGAAACTATGCAACATTTTTATTTTTACGTATAGACTTTGAAGTTTTATTTCCACTGAACATTTTATAAAAATAAACCTTCTTTTATACATATAGTTACAAAATTAATAAAGTTGTATAAATGTAATAATGTAAATAGTTAAGCTATATAAATATCTTCAATATAATATGTTGTGAAATTATTTTTATTTGAACACAGTTTGATGTGTATAAGAATTAAATAAATATCTGTGCTAGGAACATAAGTTAAACATTTTGAATACCGTATAAAATATGTGTGACTAACATTAATTAATTATAGGTAGGTAAACAAAAAATTTAAAAAAAAATTGATATTTATTTCTGTAATAAAAAAAATGTGTTTGATTATTGAATTGTTAATAGTTACTTATACAATCTTTATTATAATAATATTTACAAAGTATTCAAAAAAATCACATGCATAATATTATAAAAACCAAGTTAATGTTTACTTTTATTTGACATGCTAAACTCAAATGTACTAGGTATAATTTGTAAAGTCAAGTGAAACTGAGGAGTGTGCCAAAAAGTGTTCGAGTTGCCAAGGTTAGGTAAGGGAGTTCTCTGGTTATCTGTTCACGAAAATTAAAAGTTAAATTAGAATACTTAAACGTCCTATATTTTTGATCCAATTGTATTTGTTAGTTACTTCACGTAATCCTCGTAGTTTTGATAAATTATGTACAGTAAATATTTAAGAAACTTGGATTTTAGATTCTGGAGCGAAGGATGAATGTATTGGTTTTACAATGGATGTGTGTTTTTTTTTTTTTATTTTTTTTTTATTTTTTTTTTATTTTGTGTCTGTCATCACGTTTTAGGACAGAAAAAATGCTTTGATTTTCTTCAATAGTACCTTTTCTGATAGGAAAGTGAATCTAGTTGGTACTTTGGGGGGTCAAAAGTCAAAATTTCCCAGTAGTTTTCATGAGCGCCTGGAAAAACAAATGAAAAATTATGGGAAAAACGGGAATTTTTACGGAAAACCAATTTTCGACAAAATCGATTTTGGTTTTTGGTATAACTCTAAAAGAAATGACCGTAGAGACATGAAATTTTGACCGAATGTTTATATAAGCATTTTCTACACACCATATCATTTTCAAAATATTCTGACTTATTTTGAGCTGTTAACGGACATTTTCAGTTTCCAATTTTTTTAGTTTTTTTTTCTATAAATGTCAATAAAATTTTATTTGTTGGGTAAAAAATCTTGAAAATTTAATAGTATACTTCTAATATATAGTTTCAAAGGTAGATGAAAATATTAAAAATCCGTAGTCACAATTTTTTTTTATAGGTAATCAAAGTTCAAATTTTGACAAAATACGTAAAAATGACGAAAATGTGCAATTTATTTTGAGTTAGAAATTCATAAAATTTTTCTTTTTAAATCTAAGATTTGAAAATGTAATACAAGATTCCTCATAAGTTTGCCTAATTTTATCAATAAAAAAAAGTTTAAAAGGAAGTCATAATAAATTTTTATGAGCATTTTAAGTTCATAATTTGTACAAGATTAGATATTCACTCGATTTCTCATGTAGCGATTTTCTTATTTGGTTGTAATTCAAAAACGAATAATTGTAGATGCATGAAAATTTCACTAAATGTTTATATTCTCATTTTCTATACACCATTCAATTTGAAAATATTTTGATTTGTTTTGAGCTGTTTACAGACATTTTTAGTTTTCAATTTTTTTAGTTTTTTTTTTTATAATTGTCAATAAAATTTTATTTGGTGGGCCAAAAAGTCTGAAAATTTAATACAAGCTTATATATTGTTACAACATCAGTTGAAAAATTTTAAAAATACATAGGCACGATTTTTTTTATAAGTATTTAAAGTTCGAATTTTGACAAAATTTGTCTAAATCTCGAAAATTATAAATCATTGTAATTAAAAAATTATAAAATGTTCAGTTTTTATAACTAAGTGTTGAAAATTTAAAACAAAAATTCTCATAAATAAATCATACTGTAACCAAAAAATCTAAAAAAGTATCAACATATTTATTTTTTACAGACATTTTAATTTCAAATTTAGACAAAATTTCATATTTAAACCAAGAATAATGATTTTAGTTATTTTGATATAATTTAAAAATATTATTTGTTGGTATATGCAACTTTTAGAATATATTGTTATATTTTATATACACGCAATGGCATTTTAAAATATAATTTTTTTGAGAAAAATGAATTTAACCAACTATAGTAAATACTAATGCCTATAATACTAAAATTAATTACTTTATTCACAATAATATCATCAAATACATTTAGACTTAGTAAGATATTATAGACTGACTGACTGTCTTCGCTCAGAATCGTTTTTCTTATTCAATGATATTATATCATTGGATTAAAATCTAACACAATCCATTACAGTGACTCACTTGTAACCTACTGTACAGCAGAGCGACATACACTTGCCTACCTTTTTTTAGTATTAAAAGGATAACTAAAGATGTAATTAGATACAAATGGTTGTTATTCAAGACCTTTAAATAAATGCATTTTGAGAATCTAAATATTTCTTACGAGCATAAATTCCGACCATGGTCATCTGGTTGTGTTGTCAGAAATACGTGTAACTATATTAGTATTATAATTAAACTAAATGTTATTTTTATAATATGCCTAATGATGTACACACAAAACACGACTGCTGCATGTTAATATATTATACCCATCTGTATATAAGTACAATTTTTCATTAAATAAAATATATTATTTATTCCACGGAAATATTAAACTGTTCGCTATCTCTTTCTAACTACTTCGACTCTCGGACCTCTTTCTCTTTACATGCAGTCCAGACCTTTATAAATCAAATAGATCTTCGATTTCAATTTCGCAATCATACATCATACTTTACTAGATGCTCAGTGCATTCTGGTTTCACTAAAACTATAGATATATTTCATATAAAATGCGTTGTATTAAATACGAATTTTATTTTTTATCAAAACAATTTTCTTTCAAAATCGACCAGAGAGTTGTTTTACTGTAGCATAATATGACAAATGTCAAATTGTGAAACGCATAATATTATTCCGGTTGTGCATTTTAATGATTTGTCATCTGTATTTGACAACCCAAATTAAATGCTTTTGTTCACACAAAAACGATGGTTACTATCCGGCGAACTCGGGATTGCAGCGCTATGGTTTTTTTATTTTGCAATCGAAATAAGTGATTTTTATTTTATCCGGAGAAGAAACGGCTGACATGTGCAGACTGTAACGATATATTATTATTTTATAGATCTTTTCCGTTACCGGAACGAAACCGTTTGTATAGATCCATATGAGTTGTGCGAATAAACGTCCTAAATATTTTCATCATGCGGTGACCGTTGACAGTATAGCAGTGGCAGTGGCATTGGCGGGTCTACGAAATAATGTTATAATAACATGGTCGTTTTATAATAGTGTCTTTTAAGCGTCCAGTAACTTTTAAACGACCCCAGAACATATGAGGCTTAACTGGGACTCTATCTCATAATGATGCAGAACTGCAAGTTGGAAAATTACATTTTACACCACGTCCATTAAATCAGCAGATAGGACAATAAAAAAAAAAAACCAACCCCCAAGCTGGAGGTCCATTGCAAGCGGTCAAAATACAAAAGTTTCCCAACGGTTTTTATTTATCTCTGACCTAAAATACTCGCCAAATATGACTCTATATACGATCTCGTGGCATCGTCATTATCGATATGGTATCATAATAGTATTATAAGACTGTGTGGTTTTGTCAATTATTGTTGCAAAGTGCACACCCACACTCACACACGTGCATAATATAAAGTTCCTACATATTGTACAAACAATCGAAGAACAAATCGGTTTATTGTTCTAATATAGTGTAATAATCGAAACGGATAATTTTTCACCACGATAATAATGGTGTAACAAGCCGCTGCACGCGTAACTGTATAATTACCCAACTTGAGCTGAAAAATAAATTAATCGATAAAAATACATTTTATAAATATCTAATTGTAGAAATAAAAAAAATTTTAAATTCACGAGTTCTAACTTCTAGCCAATTGTGGCTATGCCGTGTTTTATTCTGAACAATATTCAAACACATATACAAATAATTCTAAAGCTTACTTTTACAATATTCCAGGAACATATAAATAAAATGACAAATCCATATAATATTATGATGCCATACTCGTCTTTATGTCATTTTAGAATTGTAAAATCTGTTACATTATATAAGCTGTTTTCTGCAAAGCCAGATAAAATTGCAAGAGTTCTTAAAATAATATACTTGTCACACGTTTTTAAGCTAGCTCAAAAAGTCAAAACTAAGAATGACATTTTTTTTAACCAAAAATGAACTTTTTTCTCCGATTTAATCGTTCTTTACTTTATAACAAACGCAATAAATCCTGAGACCATTTGTACAACAGTTTTAATTATGAACTTATATACTTTTGCTGTAGTTTTCTATGAAATTAAATCAATACATTTTGTATAAAATGCATTCTTTTCTAGGAAAAACTTCGTTTGTAATCGAATATTTAATAACTTGATGCAAAATACATTTAACTTTAGTTAATTTTAATATAATTTAATCTCGTGTACGGCCTTTATGTATGTTTATTTTAAAGAAATTATTTTATAATAATTATGTCATGTACAAATATTTATTTCACAAAAAATAAACCAAAAAAGAAATCTTGAATCATGATAATAACAATTTAATGGAAACTAGTTTAAACAGTATAAATATTAAATAGTATACAAGACTATCTTGGTTATCTAAAATAATAATCTAATATAACATTTTTAATCATATTAATCATATTATAATCGACCGTTTAACTGACTTAATTGTAAAATAGATAATTACACAATTGCATAATAATATAGGTTAATTTATGTATATTAGTTGCAAGTCCAAACAATGGAATAATAAGCAGATACAATAAGAAGTAAAAAGTCATCAACAGATGGCTCGTGAATGTCTTATGCCAAGTAGGAGTCACGAACATAAGGCACTAGTCAACTATACTTACCAGAGATAGAACCTACCTACTGGTATTTAACTTAACCATTTGGAAATAAAACTATAATAGTAGTATAGCTAGTACAACCATTACAGGAATAATTGTGAATTTAAAGAGATATTTCTTCCCTGCCTGTATCTGATAAGAATCTGGTATTCCAATTTCCGGCAAAACCCTAAGTAAGTGAATCACCCACGGAAATAATATTATAATAGGTCTTTCGCTGAGCTGAAGGTCTGCTCTATTAGATTTAATGGGACGTGTGGCTACTGGCTAGCTGTATTGAGTGCGAGCACAATAATTTTTCCTTTGACGTCGTAGATAATTAATTTAGATATTTTCATCTTTCAAAGAAAATTTAAAAAAGTGTTACTCGTATTTTTAACAAATCTTGCTAAAGATAAAAAAGTTGGTTTTAAATCAAAATGTTTAAATGGAAGAATAATAGGTTTGGAATGTGAGCAAATGGCAGTGACCTCTATATTATATTATATAACACTTAAGTATAAGCATATTAAGCCTAGTCACTCACCTCGGTAAAAAATATTGGTGTATATTAGTTTATTAACTTTTAACTAGGTAGGTAGCTAATTAAAAAATAATCATAAATACAATTTAACTTATTTAACTCAAGGATTTTATTGGTAAGAAATATCTCAGTTTCTTCGGGTTTATATTATTTTTGTTCTACTGTCTTTCCCATTCGCTGACCGAATACAACTGGGAAATAAGAAATCGCCCGTTTAAAGAATTATCGGTGTTCCATTTCTTATCCATTTTACTTGTCTACCCTTTCAAAAAAAAACATCTACACACCAATGTAATCGCTCCTCTTGGATCTTAGATAAATTGTATTTCAGTAGAAAAACATACACAAATTTGCGTGTATAACCAGTACATCCACTAACACGTGATTTATTACAGTAATACCTACAGTGTAAAATCGACATGGTTTGTTATAGTACAAAGCAATATTGTAATATTTGAATAATTCATAAATTAGTATAATATTATTATAATAACGTCCTATATATTTTTTTAATAGTATTCAAAACATAAATGTGACAAAATGATGGTAAATTTATTGTAAAACTGTAGTTACTTATTTTTTTTAGTTTTTAAAACTCGACCTATTTGTATTTAATATTCTGTTTTAAATTGATCGGGAATTTTAATTATAAAGATGGGCTTTAAAAACAGTAAAATGATTAAAAATTGTGCTTTTGTAATTTAAAAAGTATTAAATATGTCGATCAAATAATAAAGTAGAAAATTTAATATCGAAAATATCGATTAAAAAACGAAATCCGTGATACGTATATTTCTCAATCCTGAGAATAACACGTCTCGTTGAATCGATAAATAAGAAACGTCGTAGTATATTATATACTGTCTATAGAACACCTTACATTTGCAATGAATAGAACAACTTTTATAAAATCCATTTTATTATTATATTATTATATAAGATGCTGGGTACTTGTAATTATTATAATACTCTATGTTTACTCATTTTAAACGAATACTTTATTATAAATTCCTACTTTGACTAATCTCCGAAATTAAAACATTTCGTACTACAGTAAAATATGAACCACGCACGCACAATATAAAATATTGTATTTCAGTGTCAAGATTCAATTTGATACTAAATAATACATATTTTGATATTTTTTATGCTGGAATAAAATGTTTAATATATTATCATAGCTCATCCATTGTCTCAGTCTTAGATTTCCCTGTCTATTAAATTAATGTAGTTTTCGTCGACCACCAAAACGGTTATATTATTTTAATAATCTATTAAGTTCCAATACTTAATTTATTTCCATAATTGTATGGCACAGAATTATGTGTAATTTTTCATAACGTTCACTTTAAAACATCTTCGGTATTAGTCATTGTTATTATATTAATACTGTACCTACTAATAATTATTCTCTAATATTTTGTTCGTGCAATCATATTTTTTTGTCATCACGCCCGCAAATTCGGTTACTGCGACTCGTAAAAATAGCTCGGTTTACTAAATTTATTCGAAACGTCAATGCATGTGGAGACAAAATTACAACAGTTAACACGTGGTTTGCAATTTTATGCACGGGACACGAGCGTGTAAATAATTATTGTACTATACATATTCTGCAAACGTCATATATTGCGTGTGTTGTGTTTTCTGCAATAATACTATAAATTATAATACACTTTGGTCGAAAATCTCTGCGCTCCGGTGAAACAATAAACATTATGATATTCAACAACTATACATCACCCTTCCTCAATCGTTGTCGTTCTACAAGCAGAAAGTAAGACATGACGCGTATTATAGGTCTTGATCTTAAGGTCAGATTATAATAAACGCCGCCATGTGGTCTTGCGATGTCATCCACAACACAGACATCACGATATATGAAAACAAAACTTAAAAATATAACGTGGCTATATTTTTCAATACCATTTTATTTTTAAACAATCGCGCATAATATAAGTGTCATCTGACGGCGGTGGCGCGCGCAATATAATTGCGTGTCAGTCGTAAAATTAGTCTTTGACGCTCGCTCGCGGCTCGATATGTTCATTCACGAACACACTGCTGTGCCCGCGGCGGTGAAGAGAGCGGTTAGGGCCACCGCCAAAAAAACAGTAGCTCTGATATTTAAACACCATTAATTGGCCGGTAAAATACCAGAAACAATTATCGACGTCAAAAATATAAAAATTGTTGTCACGATTCGGAAACTTATTTATTTCCAGTCGGCATTTCACCGTGGTCTTGGCGACTCACCAACTCCGCCGCGACCCGTATCTACCGACGAACGCTCATTCTAATATCAACCACAACTCAATCTAATAAGACACCAATGTTGTTGAATAATTTTAGTAAATCAGATCGTAGATGCACAATGGTAGAATGTTGATATAAATAAGTTTATTTTTTTCAACATAGATATATGTTTTTGGGCTGGGTACAACCTTTTTTCAACCGATTTTCGAAAACGTTTTTCGTAACGCTTTATTTATTTCCATAGAAACGCAAATCAACAAATTTTGCCAGAAAAAAAAATTAAATTTCTAACAAAATGTAGCATACTACTAGTATGTTTCAATTTCACTAAAACTACACAAAATCATATCTATGATCCCAATTTTCCTTGCACAGGTTATATCTATAATAGCATGCTATTTATGTAATATTATATACCGCAATGACATTTCATAAATAAAACTTTTATTTTAATAGCCAAACAAATTCACATAAAACCACGCACCCCCTATCAACGATTTATTTAAATATTTATTATAAGTTTGAAGAACAAAAAATTACAATAAATATGAATCTATCATATCTTTAAGCTATGCTTGTGTTGGTGCCTTGGTGGTAGAGAATTACAACTTTTATCACTTAAATTAACAATCCAAAAATATTAAGACGATTTTTTATGATAATAAGATTATTAGTACACATACATGGACATATAAAAAAAAATAATAAAATACAGTAGGTATACACAGATAGGTGCTATGTTATAAGCAGTTTATGCTTTCATTATCAAAGTTTTTTTTTTCTCTTAATCATATATTATATATTATTACCAACCTATTGTTCAATTATAAGCGATACATAATAATCACAACAGTTAATCAAATTTATTTCTATAACAGAAAAAAATTCAAAAATGTGTTGATTGAATGAATGTTTTCAGTTTTATTTTCAGGATAAGACTTGGGATTAGCTTAGGTTTGCCAAGAAACTGTACGAATTGTGTCAAAGCCCAAAAGCTATACTATCATGCTTTAAATCTCCAGAAATGCCTAACTGCCTGAGAACGCTTAATCGACCTATATAATCGTCGTACGTTTGCTAAACAAAAACAGTCATGAACGCTAACTATATTAGAGTCTGTAGTACAACTCCATCAAGCATAAGTATTACTAAAATAATAGTCATATCATAATACATGGTCGAATTGGGCATGTAGCTACTCGTTAGTCTAAAATATATACGCACACGCGATGATGGTGCAGCATTAAATCGCACATGTATACCGTCGAGTACCGACTCTTATATTAATGCATTTACGCTGTCGGTATAGATTAATATTATATCTATATATATATTATTATATACGCATTGCCAGTGGGGGCGCAAGCGTATTTCTTTTGTGTCTCCAGTCTCGCAATGATCAATCGTACACAGCGCTCGAGACAGTTATATCCGACATAATACTATATATATATATATTATATTCATCGTATATATACGTATCAAAAAAGTAACAGATCGGTAGGTGGTAAAAATATAAACGACACGTTGTAGTCCAGCGGATAAGGGTTAGAAACTGTCCTCTGCCATCGGAAGTGTTGTTATATAGAATTTTTCATTATTTAGGGAACCGCACAAGGTTGCGCACCGCGATAATACAATAATATAATATTTATATACAATATATTACCCACGTCGTTTAAACGGCGAACTACTATAAACCCCTCCGGCGAGTAAATACAGAATATAGGAAAACTGTATACGTCGGCATAATATCGTCGTTGTTATATGCGTGACGCGTGTGTGAGCTGGTGTAAGAGACGTGGTTTGTCGGTGTATTATATAATATTATATACATCGGACGCGGAAGTGCTGGCTGACCGTGACACAAATCCGATAATAAACACACCTGGACGATATCGATGGCGGTGGCCATTGTCGTGGCTAAGAAGCCTCGTGTGGGGAGAGGGGTACTGCCGCAAAATCATCAATCGGATTTCGCAAAGGCTGAAACGTGGTTTTGAGACACGTTCGGCACCGAGCTTACGGCGAAAACGCAACGCGAATATTCCGGCAAAATTAAGGATCTGAACGACTGAACGTGGAGGATTTCCCAATTTTAGAACGCGGTCGGTAAATAACTCAGATATACTGTTGACTAAATCTGCACAGTCTGCTATATAGTGTTATGCTTATGATATACAGTACTATATAGTAGTTACACTATATAACGCGTTCGATGTTAAGAAATGCAATTACTTTAATGCCGGAACATTAATTCCAGCTCTACCGAAATTTTCACGAAACAGACAGCTTAACATTCAGCACAAAAAATAGTACTAACAATTATATTATAATACATTATTATATTATATCTTTGAATACCTACATTAATTAATATATTATATAGGTACTATATTGTATAGGTATGAATAGGTAATATTATAATATTAATATTTTATTTTTAATATTATATTTCATATAAATTTTACACTGTCTTATTTTACCCCAATGTTATAGTCGCGTTATCAACTATTGTTATGACTTTTCAAAATGCTCATTGAATCAAATATACGTAGTAGGTACATTTATTTACCTTCTCAGCATTTCATCGTGTAAGAAATATTTAAATATATGTGTTAAAAAAAAACAATCAACCGTAAATCGGCAGTTTTGACGTACATACGTATTATTAAAATATAGGAAAAGATTGTTGAGTAATAGTCACTCGAGGACGTTATTTAGTTGCCACCGTTAAATAAAATAAAATTGACCTAAAACGAGTGCGTCGATATACTCATATAATGTTATACATTGACACATTGTTACTATGGTAGCGTGAAAATTTAAAGACGTTCAAAAATCCAATATCTACACTTACACCCTTTTTTTTACTTTATGAATGCAATATACATGAAAAATAATGGATATACAGGGGTCGAAAATTGCCAATGACCATATACACGCAATTACCATATCATGCTGTATTTGTGCATACTATATTATATTATAGTGCCACTATTTATACGACAGACGTATACCATGGAATATTACCATTTTCGTTGTAAATCGTTTGTCCAGAACGAGAAGCAGAAAAAAAGACATTTTCGAAAAAAGCTACAACACGACCACTATAAATCATCATCACGCATATACAATATTATAGAGATTAATATTATATGTCATATATTATCATTTTGGAAGAAAGATTGCAAACTACGTATCGAACTTTTATTTCGTGGACGTTTTCGGACGTACGTGCGTACCTTACCTTTCGATGGTGGTCGTCGTTATCTTTACTTGTTCTGTGGGTTTTCAATCCATAATTTATTATTTAACGTCGAAATATCGTTCGGGTGTTTACATTACACACTGCATCTACAGTGTAGGTCCTACATACCTAAGCAATCCTGACGACACAGATAGTAATCAATGGTAATATAATAATCTATTAAATCTAATCTAATAACGTTACAACGACGACGACGGATACGTAAGCGTTCAAATGACCTATCTGGAACGGATTCGAAATTTGCTCCGGGTAATATAATATAAATATTGACTATAGTATTATGTATTTGAATACTTTTTTATATTTCAAATACAAATTTGGATCATCACACATAAGTATTTACACCATCCAATTCCTTTAACTAACGGTTAACTCATTATCTTGAGAAGTATAAAATATGTTATCAAACTTTTACTAGTAGACAAAATATTCTCATTTAAAAACTTGGTATATTTATAAATTATAATATATACTTTTTCATTCAAGTAGTCAAACATAAATTTCAAATACCTTTCAAAGGTACTTTGAACAAGTAAAAATGTATAGGGCAATAGAGCATTTGTAATTGGCATTCCTTCACAGAGTTTTACATATATGGTTAAAATACCTATATGTACAATGCAGTGGATGTCAGGGAAAAAGTATAAGCAAGCGAATACGATCACGCTCGGAATTTACATAGTCACATAGTTTTTCTTTTTATGTTATGTAGTTGTTATTAAATAACGAACCGACTTGAATAATGCATTTTTTTTAATTTAAATGGTTTTTCATCATTGTAGATAATACATACTTTTCAAATAAAAAACAAAAGGTTTTAAATATGAAAAAAAAATACTATTAGTCGGTGGTATCTAGAGAAATAATAGCTGGTTTTTCACCCACCCCCACTCACACAACTACGCCGATACACCATGCAAATGGCGTATGCATTATACATTATAATATGAATATAATCAAATTATTTTACATACAATATATCTGGTACATATCTGAATAGAATGATATGACATGTGTGATTTTAAATTTTGCATAACTAAATATGGAAATATCGTCACTATATCAGCCAAGAGACCTAGTGAATAAGTGAGTGAGTAAGTGATACCATAAGGTTTGTTTTTTAAATTTTAGTTTATTTACGATTAAAAATTGTTTATACGTGTTCTAATTATTATCTTCATATATTATTATTTATTAGAGAAGATTTATAATATACCTATAGTATTGATACCATCAATATTGTTATCCAATGACCTTATACAATCATAATCACCTGTCGAAATATAGATACCAACCATCTATTTTGCATAGGCGTACCGTGAAAAAATGTAGTCTTAATAGGTACCCTACACTGAAAGACGAGAAATAAACGGTTAAGATATAATTCATAACACATTATGACGGACAGTATCTACACAAAACGTTTTCTGTTTTTGACATATTATTTTGGCGTATACCTATTGTAACATACAATGCGTTCGACATTCGTGCGTTGTATTAATATTATTATAAATTGGTCCATTGCCAAAAACATTTGCGGTTCTGAAAAATTATATTTTTGACCATTATAGTAAATGTTTATTTTCCGTGATTTACCCAAATATAACGGCTGGACCGCTCATCTTATAATCTAGATGTAGTATGACGTTTAAATAATGACGTATATTGTGGATGTTTTTGAACTAATCTATAAGTTCGTCTCAAACGTTTGTGCAGCTAAAAAATGTAATCAGTGTTTTCGTATTTATAGACTTCACCCCGTAGTTTATCAGTTTATGCGTGCGTGTAATTAAATCATATTTTACGAGTGTCATTGTTATTATTACTTTGTTATTTGGTATTATTGTATTAATAATAGAAAAAATATTTACGATAGGTATCTCTATACGTGCCGATGCCATTGTGGCCACCTCAAATTTATATGATATGAAATTAAAATGATACGATTTTTTGTTTAGGTAGGTTCCTTCGAGATCTTCAAAATATATTTGAAACTAATTTCAAGGTTACAACCTACCCACTTATATTAAATCATTCTTGTTTAAAACAAAATACCGTTTTCTGTGAAAGATTTATAAACTTATAAAAATTATAAGCTTGTATTTAATATTTGGTACCTACTTAACTACTCAGTACAATAAGTTAATAATCTTATTTAATAACCTTTGGCTTAAAAATATTCCCACCACACTAAAAACAAATAAACATGATTCTTTACTTATTGTTGATAGGTAGGTACTAAATTGATCAATGTTTGTCACTTGCCTAAATAAAATACATAAACGTGTTTATATTATAAACATTATATGACTTTTTTATACTGAGGAGAATAATTCCATTTTCTGGTATTCCCTTTTTGAGTATACCGTACATATATTTTATAAACTGACAACTAATATAGACATATTTAGAAACACAAATAATAATTTAAAAAATATTTTTTATAACAATAAAATATTGTCACAGATATTATTATTGTGGAATACAAACATCTTATACTTATTTTATAATTTTCAAGTCTGAATATTATAATATATTATTATTATACTATTATCACGGAATAAATGAAATGAAATTAAAATAAATTTCATTTATTCTGTGCTATTATCAACTAGGAGTTAGGACCAAATAGTGTTTGTTTATTATTTTATATAGGTAACAAAAGGTTATCGTTATAAATTACGTAGGTAGTTTTTTTTTCATTTTTTTTACTACATGATTCGATAAAGTCCTATAGTGCTGTAAGCTTAGTACTATATTATAGCATCTTTGATTGTTATAATAACGGTTGCCGTTGAAACCGCGTAACGGCCAGACAGTTTATATTAATATTTCGGTGTCCATCAAATGATGAAAAAAAATTAAAATTAGCAATGACATAATATTTTAAAATCTAAACATTTTTACGCATAACAATAAATAAAAGTTAATAATAATAAAAGTTTATATCAAATACTGACAATTAAAAATAGATACCTAGTGCCTTCTTTACTAACAAAAATTATTTAACAATAGAACCGCATGGAGGTAAAGTATTTAAATGTACCTATATGGTGAAATTGGGTAAAATGGGTAATAAGCTATGTTATACGTTATAACTTATATCTAACAAATTGAAATTAAAAATTTATTTGATAATACAGTAAATGCCGCTTGACATCATTAACTTTGAAAATAAATGACACAGGAAAAGTACTTATTCAGAAGAGTATTATAATATAACCTACGTTTTATTGTAAATTTAAAAAAATATATTAATCAAAACATTTTACATATAAAAATACTGGAAATAATTTAATCTCTTGAATCAATTATATAAATATAAATGATGACCCTGCTTTTATTTGGTATGAAATTTAATATTCAAACGAGTGCAATTTATAAGTACCTACCTACTATTTTATTTTCAAGCTCTCGCCACATGAGTTAATCGTTTAATAAATAAAAACAGGCACAGCTTTATATTAATATTAATATTTTATTCAGTAAATTTATTTTTCTGGGTAACGTGTAACTTAATTAAGTATACCTACATTAACATAATATAATAAATATAAAACCATACATGAGTGACGTTTAGTTAATTTACAGGCATTTAAATTTAATTTAATTTAAACTTCATATTATTTTCATAGTTTTTCAAATAAATAAATTCTTATTTTATTCTTCAACTTATTCACTCATTTTATCATCTTGGAAATCTAAGTAGGTATCATAATATCCATAAAGACATAAACAATTAAGTATTATTGACATGTTTAGAGATCTAAAAATTAAAAATTAGTTATCATTCAGCCCCACTCCTCTTAGGATATACAACATAATATTACCACTTGTATCCTATAGCGGTAGCCGGGCAGGCCAGGTCGACAGGGTATCGCTGCTCTGGTTTTAAAATTATAATTATTTCGGAATTTATTTCTTCTTTCCTATGAAAATGTCAAATTTGAACTTTTAATAAAATATTATATGTATTTTTTAGATTCTGAGCGATGAATGTATTGATTTTACAATGACGTGTATTTTTTTTTATTTTTAGATTCTGAGCGGAGTGATGAATGTATTGATTTTATTATAATGATGTGTGTTTTTTTTTTTTTATTTGTGTCTGTTATCACCTTTTAGAACAGTAAAAATGCTTCAATTTTCTTCAATAGTACCTTTTCTGATAGGAAAGTGAATCTAGTTGGTATTTTGGGGGGTCGAAAGTTAAAATTTTCCAGTAGTTTTCAAAAGCGCCGTGAAAAACAAATGAAAAATTAAGGAAAAACCGTGAATTTTTACGGAAAACCAATTTTCAACAAAATTGATTTTGATTTTTGGTATAACTCTAAAAGAAATGACCGTAGAGACATGAAATTTTGACCAAATGTTTATATAAGCATTTTCAAAATATCCTGATTTATTTTGAGCTGTTAACGGACATTTTCAGTTTCCAATTTTTTTAGTTTTTTTTTTCTATAAATGTCAATAAAATTTTATCTGTTGGGTAAGAAATCTTGAAAATTTAATAGTAGGCTTTTAAAATATAGTTTCAAAGGCAGATGAAAAATATTAAAAATCCGTAGCCACAATTTTTTTTTTAGAGGTAATCAAAGTTCAAATTTTGACAAAATACGTAAAAATGACGAAAATGTGCAATTTATTTTGAGGTAGAAATTCATAAAAATTTTTCTTTTTAAATCTAAGGTTTGAAAATGTAATACAAAATTCCTCATATGTTTGCCTAATTTTATCAATAAAAAAATGTTTATAAGCAAGTCAAAATAAATTTTCATGAGCATTTGAAGTTCAAATTTTTACAAGATTAGATATTTACTCGATTTCTCGCATGTAGCGATTTTCTTATTTTGTTGCAATTCAAAAACGAATAACTGTAGAAGCATGAAATTTTCACTGAATGTTTATATTAGAATTTTCTATACACCATCTAATTTTGAATATATTTTGACTGTTTTTGAGCTTTTTAGGAACCATTTCAATTTTCAATTTTTTTAGTTTATTTTTATATGAATATACCAATAAATTTTTATTTGTTGAGCCAAAAATAATGAAAATTTAATACAAGGCTCCTGATATATTGTTACAATAGCAATTGAAAAATATTAAAAATACATAGGCACACATTTTTTTTATAAGCATTTAAAGTTCGAATTTTGACAAAATTCATCAAAATCTCGAAAATTATCAATCATTGTAATTAAACAACTATAAAATGGTCAGTTTTTATAACTAAGGATTGAAAATGTACAGCAAAGATTCTAATAAATAGTATATACTGTAATCGAAAAATCTAAAAAATGTATAAACACAGTTATTTTTTACAGACATTTTAAGTTCAAATTTGGACGAAATTACATAATATTACAATTAATTTGAACGAGTTTAAGTATATATTATAATATTTTTCCAGCGTCACTGATAATTTTAGGTTAATAATTAAATAATATGAATAATATTAATTCAACTTACCGGCTAGCGTATAATAACAATAATATCAATATAATTTAAAATATCCTAGATTGACATACCGTCTCCGCTCAGAATCGTTTTTCGTATACAATGATATTATATATCATTGAATTCAAATTTAATACCATCCATTATACAGTGATCTACTTGTAACCTACTGTACAGCGGAGTGACATCCACTTGACTCCCTTTTTTTTTAAATTTAATTCTTAAAAAATCAGTAGAAAAAAAGATATGAATCTTTTTAAGCTTGAAGGTAATCTTTTTATTTTAACGTCTTATAAACTTCTGTTATAGTTTTGAATAACAATGTGGTTACAATAATATTTCTTCATTGTATTTTAAGGCCAAAACTTTTTGACTATAAAATGTGTAGGAAAATGTTTATACTATATACATACACTATTTTACAGATTTGTTTTTTCTTATTAAGGGGATTCGATTCCGTGATTTCCTGTCTTTGTCAGAACACACCCACGATACAGAAGTTTAGATGTGTCCTTTGACAAACATACCAATTGATTTAATGAAGCGATAAGAATTCTAAAAACAGATTTTAATTAAATTTTGATTTATCTGATCAATTGGTATATTTGAAAAATATCCTATGTTCTGCGTATGGATGACAAATACAGAAAATTATCTGATAGAATCTTCTTAAGTATCCTACAGCATTATAAGCTATGTGCTTATACTAACAAAAATACTAATTTTTGAGTAATCATGCGTACTTTTAATGAACTCATCACTCTCTCACTATTTAAGTAAATATTTTGGGAGTTGGTACAAATTCAGTACAAATATTAAAGCAACGATTTTAAAGGTCTTATAGATATATTTAAAAACTGCAAAATTAGTTATCTAAATTGGCTTCTTTATTAATATTAACTACACGCTAAAATAAAATTGCATGGTTTTAAAAACTTTTTTTGTATTTGGTGTACTTATCAATAATTATATTTAAGTACTTAAATCTGTTTATATTATTGCTAGTTTCAAGTTATTATGGATTCATTAGGTGCTATTAAAAATAAATTTTTTTATCATTAAAATTGTTTAGACCGAAAAATAAGTGATATCAAGAGAATCAACATTTAAAAAAAATAAACTGATATAAGACTTAGGTAATACTAATGTACCTTTAGTTCAATTCAGTTCTTATAGCCTTACAACTCTTTCACAATCAAAGTTCACATTAATGCTATATTATTATTACTATTAATAATAATAATTAATATCAACTCTATACATTATTCATAGGTACCGTACAATATAAACGTTTCTATTTACATGTAACGCCAATTAAAATTATAATTACCAGACCAGCAATTATTAAGTTTCAATTTCATGGGTGGACAATTTTATCAAGAATATGTATTCTAACAAGGCTTCTACATCATATATAATATATTGTAGTAGATGGTACACTATGATACGCCTTTCGATATTGTTTGAATTTCAATTAAATTATAATGAACACATTTTACTTTGATTGTACCTATATAATATAGTATATCTACCACTATATAGCGGTATATCGCATGACTTTCACTAATTTATACTCGTGTCTAGACCCCTTAAATATTCATGTAAAATGTTTAAAAAAAAACAAACTACCTATACAGAATGTTAAATCCTGACATGAATGACCATCGAATTATGTTACTTTAAAAGAACAAACAAACCGTGCCATTTCTCATGTTGATACGCTTCAAATTCTACAAGCTCTATATAATATATTATAATTTATAATGTATCAAAATTTTAAGCGCTCATCAACACTTCTAAAAGATTAAATGAATAATTATGATGAAATTGACAAAGAATATCGTAACCAATGCTTTTAACGAAACACAATAAGTACTCGACCTTTGAGAAATTTTAACGAAATTATTTTAAGCGAATTTATTAATCATTTGAGCAGACACAAGTGCGTTTTCTCTTTGCGTAAACTTAGCAGACACCAGTCAGTGGATTCAATTCTATAAAAGTGCACTACGTCTCAAATCGCAATTTCGGCACGATTACAACCAACCCTCTACCGAATTTCACCCTATTATCTTATATAATAATTCTAGGCGTTGTCCGTTTTTCGTAAAAGATTAAATTGTATTATTATTTAAAAATGTGATGCGTGCTAATTTATCGACACATTAATATCAGATATCGATATAACCATACCTACCTCAATTACATGTACCTATATACATATTATATTTCATATCAATAATATACTTTTTTTAAAGTAAAGGAATGGTTTGACGCCTAACGGTGTTAATAAATTATAAGAATACTATTTTACTGATTTTTTAAAATTATATCATCAACTTCGTTCTGAGTAAATGTATGTATATGATAAAAAGTTAATCTAAATTTGAGAATAATATTTTAAATACAATTTCATTAATGGGATAAATATAATTTCATTTGATTATTCGTAAAATTTCCATGATTACGTCGATGTAATATAGCTTAAGACATCAAAGCACATTAAAGCCACTGTTACCTAACTACTATACTGTTTTTTAATAGTCACACTATTATTCCAAAATCCGTTAAATATAAGTTAGGTGGATATATTACGAAACTTATAGTTCGAGTTATAAAGGCAAATGTATGAAGTAAAATATATTGGTATTATCAAAATATTACTGTGCCACAACTGTCGCCATGATTTTAATTTTCAATAGTCGTGGCCTTTTGATACGTAATATTAAAAAGGGTAAGTTTGTCTGAAATCTATATCTGAACTCAATTTGATTAGCTCAAAAAATGTTATAAAACATTTTGGAGTCACGCAATGCCAGAAATATAGGTACCACTTTCAATGAATGTCACTTACGATATAGGACATATTTCTTTAGAAAACCAATAAATATAAAATAATTTAATTAAGTCTTTAGTATTTCGAACACGTCAAGTTAGTTGTCTTTGAAGGAATATTCTTAAGTACGAGATAGCAAGATAGAAAGATTGAAATCATAATAAACAACATATTTAGTCTATCAATTTTTGAATCCAAATTATGGAAACTTGATTTACGAACTTATAGTTAAGTAATTTAAAAACATAAAAGTGATGAATAACAATTTTACATAATTTAAATATTAACATTTTATAGCTATATCAGCTTTGAAATGTTTTTAAATTGGAGATAATTTGTTTATACATGGAACAATATTTGACTTTTTCTCCGAACATTTCGTTCTTATGCTATAATCTTATTTAATTAATTAATTTTTATATTGATATAGTATTATTTGACTGCATAGTCTGACAAAGGGTATATGATAGCTTTTTATTCTAAGTAGAATAATAATTAAACTAAACATCGCTATATAAGATAAGATTGTTTTTAAAAAAATATGAATTAAAATATAAGAATATTTTTTCTCAAAGTAATAACTTAAAACTATTAGAATTATTTAATACCTACTGAAACAGGTGTCGAGTATTTTTTTCACACAAACAATAAATTAAACAATATATAAGAGGGTGCAGTAATAAGTGGGAATTTGTTAGTGACATTAATGTACAATTCTGCTAATTGAGTACCATGCAAAAATGTATAGCTGCTATCATTATAATTACCTACACTGATTTACTTGTTTCATTTTTCAGATATACTGAGTAATAATAAATTAAACTTAGTTCTCGTAAATGTTTATTGTTTACGTAATATGTTTATGTTTTTATTTAAAACGTTTTATCTCGATCATCAGTATTAACCATTTAATATCAATAAAATATTAAAACATACACATATTACAATATAGGTAATAATACCTTTATATACAAAATATTTATCAAACATTATATTACACATACTTACATGCACATAAATATCAACTAAAAACGTATAACTATAGGCTAAACTCTAGTTATGTTAATAATAATATTATAATTAGCTGATTAGCTATTACCTAGTAATTAGAAATTTTACTAATTAGCATCATCTATTTGGATATTTACTTGACAGCATTATTTTAAAGTAAGAATCTCTGTAAATCTATATACATATATATTTACCTATGTAGTCTATTTTAAGTGAGATTTCCATTAATGGTATGACTTCAGACTTGGTAGATTATATTTAAGGTAAGCAATGTGTCCAAAGTAGATAGTTACCTTATGTCTATAGCAGATAATAATTAAAAAAAAAAGAACTTTACACAAATAAATATTTTGTTAAACAAAATCTCTTACACATTATTATGGCGGACCGGGGTCCCAGGACAATCCATAATCTTTTAATTATTAATGGTCAATATTGTAGTGTGGAATTTACCTTTATCTTTTCTGTGTAGTTCAACAGTCCCATATTTTGTAAGCAAGTTTTAATTAATTATTGGTACTATGTAGGATTGTGTAATATATATTATTTGGTTGTTAACAAAGACCTATACACTTAATAGGTCTATAGTTGTTGATATGGTTGTTAAATGACAATGGAAAGTTATTTAATTTATTTATTTTGGTAAATTAGTTATTAATAAATAAAATAAAATAATAATAATACAATTTACTACACTCCGTGGAAAAAGACACAAAGTGGTCAAAGCGCGATGCCGAAAAATAGGGAATGCTATTTTATTAATAACGGAGATGTATATTAACAAAGATTAAGTATGATAATATATTATTTATTACAATTATACGCTGTTTCAGGATTCCTAGTGCGATGGTGATTTGAATAATGTATCAGTCGTATTGCATTTTTGAGTATGCTGTTTGAAGAAACTTTAAGAAACAACACCTTCCATAGCGACAACATTAGGTAAAAAGATTGTATAATAAAACATTTAAATAGGTACCTAACTATTTAACTATAGTTCAAATAATGCGAGAGAATATGAAAACAAATGCGTGCACATATATAGTGGGATACGATGATATTTAGATCGACGCAAAAATATGGTTTTTAATATTCACATAGGTATTTAATATAAAATCGATACTTTTAAATTAACTTAACAATTAACATGTATGTATAAATTATATTAAAAACAAGAATGTAATTGATAGCAATTATTTTATTTCCATCTATGTGTTTCTGAATCTGATTCATAATCACTTGAATTGTTTTCACTGTTTTCATCATTGATATTTTTTTTTTTTTTTTTATTTTTTAAGAGATAATATACAATCTATACAATATAGCACAATAAGTATATGTGAAAAGAGTAGTTATACATGAATAGTCTTGATTAAGAAATCACCCTATGGTAACCCTATAAAATTGAAAAGATTGGAAGGTGGGAGTAATAAGGCAGGAAATTTATTAAGTGGTAGGTAAGGTACACATTTTTTTTTTTTTTTTTAATTTAAGAGGTCTCTACACCATCTTCTTTTTAGCCTCCTGCGAGGATTTTCCGGGAGCGTTACGGTATTTAGGCTTTGAATCAGTGGATTTTCGTGATTGTTTAGGCGTGAGAAGAATCGTTTGTAAAAGATTATAGATTCTTCTTCTATAGATTTCATACGTAGGTCGTTATGAAGGGTTAGATTAGATATGTAGGGTTGGGCATTTGTGATTTTTCTTAGTGTTATATTTTGATAGGCTTGAATTTTGTTTAGGTTCGTTTTTTTGGCTGTACCCCAAAACTGAAGTCCGTATGTCCAAATTGGCTTTATCAGTGATTTGTATATTAATAATTTAGTTTTTAAACTTGAATATTTATTATTTGTAATTAAATTTTTTAGTGAGCGGGAGCGAGAGTTTAAAATTAATCTTTTTGATTTGATATGTTGGTTCCAAGTTAGTCTTTTATCTAGTATGATGCCGAGATATTTTACTGAGTTGGACATAGGAATTGGTATATTGTCAACTGTGACAGGCGGGCAAACACCATGTTTAAGAGAGAAGGTGGTGTGGACTGATTTACTGTGGTTGAGTTTAATTCTCCATTTGGTATACCATTGTGAGAGTTGATCAAGATGGGATTGCAAATTGGCTGAGGCTGTAACTGGATTTTCATGGATCGACATTATAGCTTTATCATCGGCATAATCGGCGACTAGGGTGTCTTGCGAAATGGGTTGATCGGAGGAGTATATATTGAAAAGAAGAGGCGATAATATGGCTCCTTGGGGTACTCCTGCATTGATTGGGGCCAGATCGGAAGTGCAAGACCCGAGGCGGATTTGGAAATATCTATCTGTTAAATACGATTTAATAAGAAGAAAAAGTGACGAGGGGAGAAAATTACGAAGCTTGAATAAAAGGCCATCGTGCCAGACGCGATCGAATGCCTGTGATATGTCTAGGAATGCACAGGTGCAGTATTGTTTGCGTTCGAGAGTTGATGAAATAGCATCAACTAGTCGATGTGTTTGGTGGATTGTACTATGGTTGGTACGGAAGCCAAACTGAGATGGAGGAAGGATGTTATTGGTGATAATATAAGGGGAAATGCGCTGAAGGATGAGTCTTTTACAAATTTTTGAAAGGAACGGTAGAAGGCTTATAGGCCTGTAGGAGCCAGGAGAGTCAGGTGGTTTATTAGGTTTGGAGAACATAACGATGTGAGAGAATTTCCATAGTAAGGGGAAGTAAGAGAGTCTTAGAATTGCGTTGTAAATGTAAGTTAATAGTATAATTGCTTTTTTCGGTAGACACTTAGGGCCGGTATTTCAATGTATACTTAAGCTTAAGCTTAAGACTAGGTCAAGCTTAAATATAGTTTTCCGTATTTCAATTAAGGTTTAAGAGATAAACCATACTTTTTCGCGGCTTATCTTAAGGAACACTCAAGATATGGTTTAAGCTGATCAGGTGTGGTTTATCTATGATATTGATTGATAAACAACATTTTAAATTTTAATAAACAGTTAAATAGTTAAACGTTAAACAGTTAATAGACTGTAGTTTATATAGAATATAGTTGAAGGTACTACAACTCTAGTACGTAACTAATATATTTTATAAAAAAACGGCATACAATTATGGATTCTTCGTCAAGTTCAAGTGATGATGAAACTGTAATTGCATTTGTAAATAGACTTGGTCAGCCAAGAAAACAACGCATTTTTCGAAACCGAATCGATAATTTTCTCGAGTGGGACGAGAACGAATTTTTTAATCGATTTCGTTTAACTAAACGATGTGTAAATATTGTATTGGACCTAATCACATTCAAAATTCAATCGTCTACTGACCGGTAAGAATGGATTCCTATAGTATAATTTTTTTTTATAATAGAAACTTACAATATAATAATAGTATTATTATATAAAATATTTTATATATTCAGGAATCATGCAGTTACACCAGCACAAATGATTTTAATTACAATACGTTTCCTTGCATCTAGTGGTATGTTAATCACAGTAGGAGATTTTACAGGAATACATAAAACAACAGCTGGAAAACATATATGGAAGGTTTTACAAGCTATAGCCGAATTGAAATCTACATTTTTAACATTTCCGAATGATCCAATGACTATTCAAAATTTAAAAAAAATTTTTATAATATTGCAAAATTTCCCAAAGTTGTTGGTGCATTGGATTGTACGCATGTAAAAATACAGTCACCTGGTATGTACCTACATAATAATTACTATCTTTCTTCCAGTTATTATAAAATAAGAAAACATTTGTTTTACAGGTGGATTAAACGCAGAGATATACAGAAATAGGAAGCAGTTTTTTTCAATTAATGTTCAGGCAATTTGTGATTCAAATCTAAAATTTCTTGATGTAGTTTCACGGTGGCAGGGGTCAGCCCACGATTCGCGAATTTTTCAACATTCCAAAATATACTCACGTTTTCAAAACAGGGAATTCGGTGACAGTATTCTCTTAGGAGATGGTGGATATCCTCTGAAAATCTTTTGTATTACTCCACTTCAAAATGTAAATACTCCAGCAGAGAACATATTTAATGAGGCACAAATCAGAACTAGAAATCCTATAGAGAGAGCATTTGGTGTTTGGAAACGACGATTCCCTATTTTATCTACTGGGATCAGGCTAAATGTAAGTAAAGCGCAGTGTTTAATTATAGCAACAGCTATTTTACATAACATTGCAACAATAGATAAAGAACAACATTGTGCTTTACCTCCATTACCAATAGAAATTGAAGAAGCCATAAACTTTGTAAATAATGTTCCAAATAACATACACATTAATAATAATAATTATTATTTAAGAGATAGATACGTACAATATTTTGAACATTTATTGTAAAAATAATACCATCTGTATTAATTATGTATAATATCAGTATATCACATCATATTGTTAGTTTAACTATATTATAAGAATATAATCAAATTATTATATCTCAATTGTATTGCATTTTTGTATCACTTATTATATCTTATTATACACTAATCTATATTAACAGTTATTATAATGATAAAAATAAATATATACATTTTAAGAAACTGTTAAAAATGTAATAATATTAAAAGCCGTTTAAAACAAAATATAAAATTTAAACAATGTAAATTAAAATCAAAAATATAAAAACAATTAAATAACAAGGAACTTTTTGTTACTTATATCACATTTTTTAAGAAACTGTTAAAAATGTAATAATATTAAAAGCAGTTTAAAACAAAATATAAAATTTAAACAATGTAAATTAAAATCAAAAATATAAAAACAATTAAATAACAAGGAACTTTTTGTTATTTGTATTAGGTTATAGTGTAATGCCATATTTGATGAAATTAATTTAGTTCATTAATTCCAATTTTCTTTTTTTAATTTCTAACTCAACATTTAATATTTCCATTTCAACTATATATTTTTCTTTCATTTGAGAAATTTCAAGCTCAATTTTAGTCTTGTTTAAACATGCAATTTTCATTTTTTCATCTGCTAGATTGCACCACTTTTTGTTGGTAGTTGTGCCTGTACACTTTTTGGGTGTCTTTTCATATACAAAAGCAAGTTTTTCCTATACAAAACAATTATAACTGTAAAATGTACTTCCTTAAATGATATCTATATTTAGTTGATTCATTAAAACAAATTTTTACTGAAGTTCAACACAAAACAATTTTGATATTGGCTGATTTTTGTTAACATGAGTAAAAACTACAACAATATTAAATTACAAAATGTAATGTGATAATAATAATAACCTGTACAGGATCTGATAGTGAAGATACTAATAATTGTTTAGATAATGGAGTCTTTAATAATGCTGGCGAATAATCATCCCAATCTTGCTTTCCAGGATTACTGGATAATGAATTAAATTCTATTTTAGATGTTGATGGAATGTTTGAAATTTCATTATCGTTGTTATTATGAGAAATATCTTTAAAAAATATTTGATTTCATTATACCTTACAAAATATTTTTTAATATACAGCTATAAAATAAAACTAACCTGGTTCATTGTCTTCATCACAATCAAATACTGCATAATCTCCAGTTGCTTGAGTGGTAAGATGATCAAGCGTTTCCATTTCAGATACACTGTACACCGATACATTTTTTGCTGGTCCACCACCAGTTCCTTTAATATAGGACTTTTCTGCTGTCACTTTTTGTTTCAGTGTTTTTTTTATATTATCCCATTTCTTTTTTAATATATTAACTGGACGGTGTTCAAGAGACATACTATTGCAATTAAATTCTTTACCTAAGTCTTCCCAACTGGACTGTTTCTGTTTCCATGTTAATGAATCTGATTTCTTACATTCAATTTTGTCCCATCGTTTATGTACTAATGTTTTTAGCAACTCGATTTCGTCAGATGAAAAATTAGTACTTCTTTTTGCCATCTTTCTTCCCTAAAAAACTATATACAACTATTATTTTATTTACTATTTAACTATTTCGTACAGGGTTAAAAAAATGCACTTACATACTGTTTAAAACTATTTCTCAAATTCAATTTTAAAGTTTTAAACGATCACAATATCACATTATCACTGATTACATACTGTGTGTACACTATCGCGTGCGCTTTACGTGATAGTATACTGATTAGCCGTGGAAGAATAAACAATATAGACATTATAAGGCTTAAGCTAAAGCTTAGCTAAGTAGAAGATTGAAATACTCGTTCACATTTAAGGTTCACCTTAATCAAAGTTTTTGGTTTATCTTAATTCTAAGATAAACCCGTATTGAAATACCGGCCCTTAACGACTTCTGCGGTTATTAGGTCGAAGCCAGGAGATTTTTTGTTAGAGTATTTTAAGATTATGTTTTTCACCTCGTTAGGAGTGTAGTATTTTGTAGGAGGTCCTATTGATGAGGGGGAATCTAGAAATTTTTTAACGTTACTCATGTGTAGGTTATCAACAATATCAGCATGGGGTTGGAAAATATTTGAAAGGTGTGATTGAAACACTGCAGCTTTTTCTAGGTCACTAATAGCTAAGGAGTTATCTTCTTTTCTGAGAGGGGTTGAGATAGATTTATAATTTAGTAACCTTTTGGATTCTCTCCAGAGACTGCCATCTGCAGCCGACAATTTGTGTAATTTCTGTTCGAAAGTGTTTGATTTATGTTTTGCTAGAACTTTTTTTAATGAATTAGCAAGTTTATTATATTTTATTTTATGAGATGGGAGATGGGAGGCCTGGTACCTTGCTCTTGTCCTGCGTTTTTCGACAATCAGATTACGGATTTCTTCTGGTAAAAGGTGTGGTTTGGGTTTTAAGTTTCTATTTTTGTCAGGCTTGGTAGTTGACCATGCTGTCGATTGAATGAGATTTGTTAGATTATAGACTGCTTCGTCTATATCTGTGTTGGACTTAAGTTTGATATTTAAGTTTATTTTTTCCTTAATTAGATCGTGAAATTGTTTACGATTTATTAAGGGGGAGAATAGTTTAGGAGGCTCTATGCGAACTGATGGTGTTGCAGAAATCGAAAGTAATACGGAGGAGTGGTCTGAGTTTAAGTCTAAAATATTATAGGTAGAGCAATATAAGTTGCCCGGAATTTTAGCTGAGAAGATATCTAATATATCTGGGCTTTTTCTGGGAGAGGTAGGCCAATAAGTAGGTCCAGGTGGTGATAAAATTTGGAAATGTCTTTCGTTGGCTAAGTTATAAAGTACGGTGCCGCGAGGGTTGTTGACACGACAACCCCAACTCTGGTGCTTGGCGTTATAATCGTCACCGACAATAAAATTATTTTTAATTGTATTAAAGTAATTTGAAAGTATTTCTTTAGTGATCTTGTGACGAGGGGGAGAGTAAAATGCACCAATAGTAAGTGGTATGTTGTTTAATTTGATTTGAATAGAGCAGGATTGAATATGATCAAAACTATAGTTAGAAAGTGGTTGATAAAATAAGGAAGTTTTGACTAGAATTGCTACACCACCGTGTGCGGTATTGTCTGGGTGGTTCGATTTTAATGAAAAGTAACCTGGGATATTTATAAAGGAGTATTTTGTGAAATGGGTTTCTGTTATCAGTGCTATATCAACACGTTTATTATATAAAACTGTTTGTAATTCATTGATATGATTTTTGAGACCGTTGGCATTGAAGAGGAGGATTAGGAGTGAGTTATTTGTGGCATTGTTATTCATTTTTTTTATCTAATAAACTTGAGATTACTTTTGTTAGTAGAGAGATTAGAGGATTTATTAAGGTTTTGAAATCATTCAGGAAACTTGTCATTAAGAGTGTGATATTGGTCTCTGAAGGAGGTGAGGTATTAGGTGTTGAAGGTGGTAATGTATGCCGAGCTGTCTGATTGGCTACTGCCTCTGCGTAGGAATGATTTTGCACCTTGGGAGAATTAGTAGGAGTGGGACCTAAAGGGTGATTATCTTGTACATAATTAGACTTAAAATTAGTATCTTTAGTATCGAAAAAAAATTTGTTATTATTGGAATTTGATTTCTTACGGTGTTGGAGCTCTTTGTAAGTAGAACAGCCCTTGTAGCTCGCCGGGTGGTTTCCGTGACAGAGTGCACAGCAAGGAGGTTCATCTCGAGATTTCGGACAGGATGAAGTGTGGTGATCTTTTCCACAGCGGACGCAGCGAGGTGGGTGGCCGCAATACTTTGTGTGTCCATAGTCCTGACAATTAGTACATTGGGCGATCGTTTTTGATTTGTGGGGTTCTTCAACCTTTACTTTGGTATGAAGAAGAGAATTGAGTTCGAATATTTCATTTGAGTGGATCGATGGTTCTAAATCTACAAAAAATAGTGGAAGCTGTTTTTTGTTTAATCTGTGGAGTACCTGAGAGACTTGACGGACTTCAAAAAGACGTGTTTCCAGTTCACTTTTTATTAAACTAGTTGGTGTAGTAGGATGTAAATTACGGATCACCACGCGAGTTGGTTTATCCTCTTTTAATTGAAACGTGTGAAATTGTGCGTTTTCATTTCTTAAGAACTTGACTAGCGTTCTGTATGCTTCAGGATTTGTTGTTTGGATTTTTAGTTGATCTGGCGTTGACTTGCACTGAAAATTGTCAACACCAATTAACTCGCAGAGTTCGGTGCATAATTCGGGGAAATCGCGAACGTGTTTTATGAATATAGGGGGGGGAGGTTTGATACATGAGGGAGCGTCTGGTTCGAGATTTGTATCCTGCGAATCTATAACAGGAGGTTCTACCGATTGTTCCATTGAACTGAGTACTTCGTAACGATTATTCGTAATGAATAATTTTTTTTTAGTTTTAGTAGGGCGCATTTGTGGAGAGGTTGGTGAGTCTGGATTAGAATAAGAGGAATTGGAGTGATTCCTTTTCTTTTGAGTTGACCAGTCACTCGTTGGTGTGTCGTTAGATGAAGAAGCCTTGTGATTTGAATTATTTAGATTTGTATTTACATTGAGTTTTGGTTTTGCGAGTTTGTTGATCGGAGGCATATCAGCGTTGTTGTTTTTGTTCGTAGTTGTTGACATTGTGGTCGATGCGGAGGTGATTAATAAATTAGATTATACGGTCCGTCGAAGACGGTCCGCAGATAAGGAAACGCCGATCGGCGAGGTTACGTAATATAACAGCAGTTGGACTATTTATGAATATAATTATTTTAGAACTGTATAAAATAATATTCATTCGTACAACTGTACGAATGCGTGGTAAAAAAATAATAAATAATAAAAAAAAGGTTATTTTTGTTTATTGATATGTACGAGAGACATTAAAGATATTGATGTATTACGTTAATATTTAATATTAAACGCGTTGTTTAATTAGCACTAATTGGCAGGCGAGGCACGACGACGTTGATAACATACGTGTGTATCGGACGGCTGCCGCAACGGAACTGGCATTGATATTTAAGCTATTTTATTTTGAAATGAGGAAGAATTTTACTTGATCAGATAATGTTGACAATTTATGACATAATATTATGTAAATTATAAAAAAAAATTATAATAAATGTAAACTTACTCTCAATCTTAAAAATTGGACAAATAATAACAACAATTTGACAATGATAGGCTGATGTTTATTTTTTCTTTTAAAAAAGAAACGATAGGTATAAGGATCCATAAACGTGTAACATGCATAATATTATACAAGCATGAGTAACATGGTGCATATTTCAAGGTAGGTTTAGATCAATAGGATAATTTTGAGATAACATTTAGTTCTGATTTAAATTTCAAATATAATTTAAATTCAAAAAGAAAGAATTATGCAAAGTTATTATGATAACGACATATCATCAGCTACTGCCTACTATACTTATAGTTACTTACTTCGAATGTTCATTGATAAACATACGCATAAAATGCATTTTTTTTCATTTTTGGATCCTTGTTTACAAAATTTTTTTTGATGTTAGTATGCTACTGAGGAATATTTTACTACCAGAGACCAAGTACATGTTATCGTGCAATCTCTTATAGATTGAGATGGTGGTAGATTTTCACGTAGAAAAACCAAAAATGTAATAGGTATGAATCCAGTTAGGTAATGGTTGTACAAATACGATTTTATTACACACGGAACTCTTTTTTCATATACAAAAATAAGACTATCTGTATTATGTGATACTAGTCTGTGATCAGCGATTTATTTATCCTGGGCTTTGGATGAAATAAATATTATTGTTACCTATCGCGGTTTCAAACAATGCAAATGTCGATGACTCGCAGCGTTTTAATGTTATCCAATACAATATCAGATAAATATTACTTTGCTATACGACTTCAGCACCTGCTGTAGCAGAAGTTATGCACTTAACGTGGAACAACTTTAATAGTTTAACCCTCTTCGGCTTTCTTTGGATTAAATGTCCTAAGATATATTATGAGATAACTTTCATTCGCATTTTTATCCAGTTTTAAACGAAATTATAACAAAAAACCTGTATCATTTGGGATAATAAATAATATTATTTGATTATTAATCATTGAGAGATTAAGCCCTGTGGAAACACAAGTCTGATTTTCTACTCGTGTTATTGCGTGTACCTAATTATCTTTACGTTTTACTATATCAGCTGAATATAAAAGCTTTATCATTAAATGAAAAATGTGAGCATACAATTAAATTAAATAAAGTAAGCGATTATGTGAAAGCTATAGTGATTAAAGTCAACTTTGGAAGACCTATAGTATAGACTCTATGCGCATGTGCACATAACTGTTGTACGCAGTAATCACTATGGCATTTGTATCACTGCATATCGTTTTTAACAGAGACAGTCCGTTAAAGCTTTGATTTACAATATGTTATGGCTGTTAGATATAGATGGGTATAACGTACTATAACCATTTCGTACGCTCACCGTTGTATGAGAATGCAATTCCACGTTTTGAATCAAAAATGTAAACTTATACCGTGATGGCACCCGTCCCATGTAAACTCGATCGATCACAATATTTTGTGTTATATATTATTTTTACGATAAGTTGGAATGCCTAAACTTTTAATATGATTGATATTACAAATATTATTTTATTTTCAGCCCAAGTTTCGGTCTGCCGACTTTTAGCAATCATACCGCGCAAATTGCACGTGACAAACCGGCAGGGGTATTTTATTTTTTTGATTTTTTAAACAATATTTATAGCCTTGGAGGTTAATAAAAAGTTATAAAAATGACAAAATTATGATTTGAAAAAAGTGTAGATAATTATTGCTCTAATAAAATACTGTTGAAGAAAAATATGAAAACATGTGTGGTTTGTTGGTGGGATGAATAATTTTATCGAACGCTTTTGTAGAGAATATTACCTAGGTATATATTATAGAAACGTTATTTTTAAATAAAATGGGTGTAGTTCACATTCGAATTTATCCATATAATCCTTCGACAAACAGAGCAGCTGAAAATATAGTACGTACCTTAAAAAATTAAAAAATAAAGACCTTTGGTGACATTGATGTTGATATTTTTAAGTTCATGTTGTTTGGAACGTACTATTCTGTCCAGACTCTAGACTCTGGAATGTTCACAGGCTATCGTACTTAACTATGCTCACGTAGATTCTAGAACCAGTATGCACACTCTATAAGACAGATGTAAACCGCCGCCGCAGGAGTAGTAGTATGTATAACGATACGGGACTGTTGGGCGCACTGGTGCAGGCCACTCTTGACCGCTGACAGACAGTTTTAGTTCATATATCAAGTTAGTGACTGCTGAGAGCTCTCGTCTGAGGGTCTTAGGTCGGCCCGATATCATATTTTCTAAATGATCCTAAGTTGTTTTTTAGTTTTACACCGAATATAACGTTGTTGTGTCTTATGTGAAGAAATCGACAACATGACCGACAGCGATGCACATCTATGATACTCATTTGTCTCTAGTCCTGTGCATTCATGTAACGAATGATATTTTCTATGTTAATGAAATAATAAATTATGAAAGTTTGTTATACTTTATATGTTTTCTTTGTACGCCGTCTGCCGTAAGTGTACAACAGATAAGAATAAATGTTAATTATATTTAAAAGAAGATTTTAAACCAAGATCTTTACCATATAAAATTAGAGACCAGGTGGGTTTGAAAGGAGGTATACTAACACTAGTAGAAACAAGTGAACTTGGAACTTCTATAGTAACAGTACTTAAAGCAAATGGAACAATTCGCTTTTGTAGAGATTATAAAGTAACAATTAATCCTAATTTAAAGTTAGAGAGGTATCCACTTCCACAAACAGAATATTACCAACATTAGTGGTGCGTAATATGGTCAACAATAATTGATTTATCAAAGTTATATACACAATTATTATTTGAATAAAATTCAAAAAAAATTTAGACTTTATCAACTCTTCGGGGGGTTATATTGTAATATATGAATATTACACTATACATTTAAATAAATTTGTAAAATTAATGCACCTAGTACACTCATATTTGGGTGTGAAAATTCAAAATAAATTAAAGCAGTCCCCCACTTTAAATTTCAAAATCCAAATCAATTTGGGAATTGTGGGCCACAAAAATAATCCCACTTTAGTCGAATTTGACAAATAATACATCAAGGAAGCATCATGGTAGGATATTTGGATACATTTTTGTATACTTTTATAACTCAACAACTATCGAAGAATACTTAAAACTATTAACAGAAGAGGAGAACCAATTATACTATTTTAATGTAGATGCGGTGTCAAAGGATGGGTAAAGAAACCTGTTGTGGACTGTAACGCTTTTTTGTTTTGATTCTCGGATAGGAATAATTAGCTTAATCAATAAATTGTTACGCACCTTATTTCGATCGCAAAAAATATATACTTTATTTATGGTTATTTATTACGACGACGCAAGACGGTGCTGATTACATCGATCGTACGCGAACGCGACTGACTCCAAAATCACACAGTATAATATAAGTCTGTAATAATGTGTTATCAGGATCGGCCCGCGTTTCGTCTTTATCAAGACCGAACGAAACCGATACAAATTATCGACTCTAAATACAAAATAATAATAATAAAATAGTATAATATAATGTAATAGCACGCGTCAACAAAACCCATTTTGGAATTGAATACACTAATGTTTCTTATCAACGTGGGAAACCATTGGATACTGACTGTAGCTTACACTAACAGCGAACTAATAGTATGTTACGATAAAAAACACCGAAACCATAAAAATATATATTGGATGCACTCCGAAAGTTCATTAACGATTAGAAGGATTGCTCAGTCTTCTGTATGGTCTACAACACTCAATGGTTCCACACCAAAGCAATATAATAGCAACGATTGCGGGCCATGGGATTCAACCATAGCTAAGTGCGTAGCACTCAATACTCCAATACATTTCAATCAAAGGTATAATATGCCCAACATAAGGATAGAACAATATAAATAAGCCATGAATAACCTAATAAATCGAACAAATACAGAATTACCACCACTCGACTCCACTAACTTGACCTGTCGCAGAACTGACAGGTGTACCGTCAATTTATCGTAAACAATTTACCCCGCGACAATTGACCGTAAACAATTGATCGCCATTGCAATTTACCGCACGATAATTAATCGCAAACTATATAGGTTATTTTAGAGTTATTTTAAGGCCAATATTATTTTTTCGTAACTTTATTCGATCGTTAACGATCAAGTCTTATCTAACATTATACTCGTACCCTATTTTATCAGTCCGTATTTTTCCCTAAGTCGTATAGAATATAGATCACCATGAAACACTATGAAAATATATCAGTACTGACACAATCGTCAATCTGTATATACTAATAACTTCGTGTAGCTGAAGTACTGTACATATAATATGGCTTTAGAGTACGTATTAAGCGAAAAAAATAAGTATTAAAATTAAATATATACTCAAAATATTTTTATATTACTGAAAATGTTATTTTTCGATCAAGTGATGTGCGGCAAATTGCAATTGCGATAAATTGGCTTGCGATCAATAATTTGCGGTAAATTGTCGTGCGGTAAATTGTTTACGATCAATTGACGTATATCCGAACTGACAGGATCACCACCATCAATACAAACTACAACTACAACAAGACTTTTTCTCTTAGACTTGTTTGCTATTAACATGTCAGTTACCATATGAAATGCATCAACATTGTCTAAAATTGAAATGAGTAGGTATTGAAACACCTAAGTATCAGTCTGCAAATACTCCACGGAAACTTAAACTACATGAAAGGCTTGCGAAAGAATTTCAATTGAGGAAAGAATCTGAAGATAGAGAAAAGGATTGGTTACATAAAATTAACATTTTAAGTTTGTAGTTGGCTGAACGATTTTCAGTAGATTATTATCTTAAGGTGTGTAAGGAAAATTTAAAACCCAAGTTTAAAGCTGAACTTCTGAAAAACATAGTATACTGGTGTATATTTCATTGTAATTACTGAAAAAATGTGTTATTCAATTTTAGGACAACACTGCTGAGCCATGTCATAGGCAGACCATATTTTTGAGCAGTCGTAAGCGTAGACCTATAAACTACTAGACTGCGTTTATACAGAGAAACAAAGTGTCGGTATAGAGCAGGGATGGTAAATCTTTTGAACACCAGGTGCCAAAAAATACCTATTTTTTTTTATTTTCGAGCACGCCATGAAAAATATTCGGTGTTGCGGCCCGATCCCTAAATAACGTACGAATTGCGGCCCGTGTTTATGAAACAGACGTACGAGTTGCGGCCACATTTTACATTTTATTTATCACTTCATATCAGCCTATCAGCGTTACCCAGAAGACACCACGAGGAGGTTGGCTGAGTCGTCTCCCAAAATTTTTTTTTTTTTTATTTATGTAAAAATGGCAAAATGTATGGTAAAATGAATTTTAATATTTATGTAAAATATGTAAAAATGGCAAATATTCATATGACATATTTATTTGGGCAAAAACTTAAAACTTAATGATTTGACGAAATCAAACTGCTCTATTTCTTTTTGTGCTAGCTTTGTCATCTGTTGTCTTATAAATGCTTCTTTTTCACATATTTTCTTCGTTTTTATTCCATTGCTTCTACATTTGATATAAGTTTCTGATTGAATTTCTACTAACACATCAATAAAATTATAGATGTTAGGATGTCTAGAGTAGAACGATGAATTTAGATGTGAATGAAAACTTTCACAGCCGTTAGTGGTTAGGTTACAGCTTGCAGAAAACTGTGCCCAAATATTAGGGGGAAACATAGCATCCGGGGATATGTAGGTTTCGAAAACATAGTCGGTAAATTGTACAACCCGATCATCTTTAGCGGGCAGTATTGCTAAAAAGTCATCCGTGAAACAATCAATGACGTTGTCAGAATCCAAAAAAGGCAAACCAAAAAAAAATTTTAAAAAATAACTTTCATCTGTATTTGTGTTATACATTTTCGTGAGTCCTAAACTATTGACTTTATGGTATCTACTTTAGATAAGATACTGCCGATACTGCAGGCACAAAATTGAAAATAAATAAATTTCCCGGGCCGCAATTAAATTAGTGATAAAATATGACCGGGCCGCAATTCACCGGTCTTCAACACGTAAATAACATGTCGGGCCGCAACTCACCTATAGCCAAAATATTATATATATTATATTCAATATTGTAAAAAAAAATATCGTAATTTTATTGTATAATTAATGTATTAATATAAAAAAGGTTAGTTTAGGCACATAATATTATAATAATATTACTTTGTTAATTATTTATTTTCTTTCTTGATGTGATTTTTGTTGTTGAATACTTAATGCTAATTCGTTGATATTTGTTTTATAATTAGTAACTTTACTTTTAATAAAGTACATGCGGCACTGCATTCATCAGTTAGTCGGTTTCTTAAATCAGATTTTATAAAATTAATTTCTGAAATGAATTATGAGCATACGGCTTTTATCGACCAATAACGATAATTAAATTTTATCTTTAGATTAAATAATAATATATATATTGGCAGTTTACTCTTAATTAACGTAAATAACATACTAAACATCATATTATATAATATATATTATTATTTTATCTACAAATAAAATTGAATAATCGTTATTGACCGATAAAAGGCGTATGCTCAAAATATTTTTACCCATTAGGTATATATATAATAAAAATATTTTAGTTATGGCATACGTGCCATAGATTTGCTATCCCTGGTATAGAGTAAAAAGAAGAGACTGTGAGGGAAATACGGTGTGCCCAATATTCAAAAAAGAAAAATTATTGAGCTAGGTTTTGAACTTTTTTAAAAATGCATGGTTTCTTGTGTAAATCTCGACGCCCACAGGACATTAACATTACAATGCTTGGTTGCAAAAGTGTAGCTGATGCATTATGAAATTGTAGAACAAAAGAAATAACAATTTTGAAAATTGCAATGCAACAAACACATTTTGTAGAAAGATAAATGATGTGTTTGATTTTCTAAACACTAGGAAATTTTAATTAAACTTAAATACAAGAAACCGTTATTTTTAGAGGTAAATAGATAATAAAAGAAAATTTTCTGGGTATTCTATGTGCAGAAGAAGAACAAAGTTTTGCTGATGATAATGAATAAGGCCCGGATTTAAATGCAATAAAAATTTATAAAATATGCAGATTCATATCATAAATATGCAAAATGAATTTTTTTACAAATTAACAATACATTATGTATAAAAATTGTTTATTAATAAAAAAATGCAAAATAACACTTTTAATGACGTTGTATAGTGTATACGTATAAAAGTGTTATAAATTAATTAAAGTATTACTATTTATATTAAATTATTATTATTGGATGAGTACCAGCATGAAGTAATAAATATGGATTTTAAGTTTTCGAATTGAAAACTCCTACGATTATCTCGAAGCATGCTTTTGTACTTGGAAAAAATTCTTTCCACGTCACAAGATACAATTGGTGCATATTTGAAACTCGATAAATTTTCAACTGACAGTTCTTCGTCTTCATCACATTCAGTTATCACGCCGTCGATTTTTTTCAATGTAGAATATCCACGATTTTTTGACAACACATTTGTAAATTTAGATCTAGCGAAATCTATTCCTGGCCCTCCTTCTTCGAATTTAATTTTAATATTTTCTATGAGCAATAAACTATTTCTTAAAGTAACATTCGATTTCTATAGTTTTGTTATTGCATCTATTAAACACTGAAAGTGTGTTGTAATAACGGCGAGCACTTTTTTTAACTCTTTATTATGAAATAAACTACGTGCGTTTTCAATACACTTCGCTTCATTTTGGTTTAAAACGTTAATAACACATTTTACCTCATTGAAATATTTCCCATAATAAATTGCTGCTTCAAGCCATGTACCCCAACGAGTTAAAATTGGTTGTGGAGGTAAACTCAAATTGGGATACATTTCTTTGAAAGTATTTACACGTGAAGGTGCTTTTAAAAATATCTTTTTAGAATTTGAAATTAATCGATCGACATTTTGATATTTTTCTCTTATGACTTCAGCTACTCTGTGTCGTCCATGAGCCATGCACGTTACATGAATTAATTTAAGGTAAAATACTTTGAGAGCTTCACCTGATTTAACCATATACGGAGCAGCATCTGTTACATACAAAAATACTTTTTCATGAAATATTTGTTTTGGCCATAAAATGTTCACGAAGTCATTAAATAATTGGGAAATTGTTTGAAAATTTGCCTTTGTCATTGCTCAACCGTTAAAACAATTGGTTTTGTACATTCTTCAGATGATAATTTCTCAATTATGACACTAGCAACATAATATCGTCCCTGTACATCAATTGCCTCATCGATGGAAACCCAAATTGGACTGTTCCCTATTTCATTCCTAATTTTACATAAAACTTCATCATAGCATAACGGTGAATAGTTCTTTCGGAGGGAATTTGAGTTTTAGATATTTTTCAAAAAACAATTTCAACTGTGGATTGTTTAATTTAAAAAGTGAAATATTGTTAGCCACCATAAAATTACATAAATCTTTGTTAAACTCATTTGTATTTTGATTATTAGTTCTGACCTTTTTGAATGTTTTTTTTATGAAAGGTTGAGTGGTCTTTTCTTCTTTCAATCTGCGATTCGATATATGTTTTGTAGTTTCTAAATGTTTTACTACTTGAAACTTTCTGTTACATGACACATTTACACAACAAAAATTGCAAAATAAAATATTTTCGTCTGTTTTAAATATGTTTGGATATTCATTTACGTACCGGGAAGCATTATTTACTTCAGGCATTATATAAAAATAAAAGTAGCAAGTTAGATTTTTTACAAAATATACCGTACACTGTACCTACACCACGCACGATAAAGACCATACTAAAACTAGTAAAACTAAATTCTGTGTTACCCAATACGTATTGTACAGTATAATATAATGTTATCTAACGTGGACGTGTTTGGGTAATAAATTATACTAATAATAAATTTACCGCTAGAAAATCCAATATTGTCGTCATTCGTTGGCCATCGATAACGATGATGTCGATTGACGTTCACTTATCGATGTATAATGTGTTATTTACAATCGACATTAGGTATCTTTACAGACGTAAATTCTAAGAATTGTAGAATATGCAACATTTATGCAACTATCAATAAATATGTATTTTCATTCAAATATGCAAAAATATGCAAAAAAAAAAATTGAACCATAGAATCTACACATTACGAAACGTCGACATTTATAATCAAAATTATTCTAGGTGAATTTTAGAAGAATATGCATTTGCATATAAATCCGGGCCCTAATAATGAACAACAAGTTGATGCAGTAGAAATAGATACCTATATAAAGAAGATATCATTCAATATATTTTAAGTTTTTTGGTGAAATAATTAAAAAAAAAAAAACCATAAATTATCACATATTATGTTGTTATGCTTTTGAAGATAAATCTAAACAACATCCACTCATTAATAGTGTTAGAAAATATCTAGATACATTTATCTAAATAACTTTATCTTTTATCTCATCTAGATAAATGTCAGGTATGTTGTATTTATCTTCATCTAGATAATATTCTAGTAATCTATGAGTTCATATCTAGATAATTTATTTTAATACATTTATAAAAATTTGAAAATTAAAAATATTTATATTTACATCATTTTCTGTATACCGTAATCCTATTACAATGAAAACAAACATTTTTTTTTATAGCAACATCTGTACAACAAATAAAATTGGTTTTAATACGATGGTTCCGAAACAATAACTTTAAAAAATGCAAATATACAAGCAATATTTTTTAGTTCAAAAAAAAATTAAAATGATATAGACATTTTGAACCAATATCCCATTATTAAAGAGGTATTCTTAAAATACTACAATTCTATCTTTATAGCACCAATTGAGAGGTTATTTAGCAAGGCAATACAAGTTTTAACACCTAGGCGTAATAGTTTAAATGATAGAACTTTTGAAATGATTTCATGTTGAAGATCAAACATGGTTTGAATTATTATTATTTTAATAGAATTTATTATTTTTTTTTCCAAATGTTAACTTCTTTGTATTATTATTAAATTATGGCAGAGAATGACTTTTCTTATGCCTTTAATAAATAAACTAATGTGTTAGAAATTATGTATTCTATTTGAATTAACTCATTGAATATTTGTAAAATTAAACATGGAATTATCTGATATTTATTTAGATAAATATGTATTAATTTTTATCTTTATCTAGATAAAATTTAGTACTATTAGCGATACTGGTGCAGGCCACTCTAGACTGCCGACAGCCAGCATTTAGTTATAGTTTTTAGAGAGGTCTTGACTGAGGGTCTTCGGTCGACCCACATGAACTAGCCTTAATTATTATTCTCAGCTATTTAATGAGTGTATTGTAGGTATCATATTTACGAATATAAGAGTTAAGTTTATGTTATTTGTAATAATCTATCATATTGAGCTATGTTGGTCTCATATCTATTATTTATATATACCTAATATACAATATTAATAAACCGTATTTTGGCAATTAGACAGAGTGTTGAGTTTATGAAAGTATCACTTACAGTACTGTTATCTTTATCTGTATTTAGATAAATTATATGGTTATCATTGACATAAAAAATAGAGGAGGACTAATAAAACCACCAGCTGACATAATGACAATTTGTAAGATAAGTGAACAAATATATTTTTTAGAATTAACGAAGTCCCTAAACATTTAGGAAACCCAATAGTTTTTGTAATAATAAAAACCATTTCTGAAATAAATATCAATAAATTATTTTCTTGTTTAAATACTCATATTTTATCACGATCACCATTAAACAATAATTTATTACATACAAAAATGTATTACAATTATTAGATAAGGTACCTACATTATTATAATAATCAATTATGTAAACCCAAAAAAAGATTGAGATCACACTTAACTAAAATAACTTTGTTTCAACATCAAAAAAGAACTAACCACCAGTAACCACGATATATTTGTTAAACATGTCAAGTGCCAATAATTTAAGCTATTAATAAAATAATTTACCGAGTAAAACATGACCTGTTATACGAGTACGACGTGTTATTGTGTCCTTTTCCGTCCGTTCCAATCTTAAGAAGTATTAGCGAACAATACTATGATGGCTTATAATAAAATATCGTGTTTGATTGTCTAACAGTGTTTCTGGTTTTAAATATTATAGCGACGGCAGCAACTACAGTCGACACGATGACCCGTGGGGCCCGAGGAGAGACCCGCTTCCGGTCGTCGTGCCCGTCACACTCATCTACACTCTGATATTTGCCACGGGCATCGTGGGCAACGTGAGCACGTGCATAGTGATCGCCCGGAACAAGTACATGCACACGGCCACCAATTACTATCTGTTCAGTCTTGCCGTGTCCGACCTGCTGCTGCTGTTGTCCGGGTTGCCGCAGGAGATCTACCAAACATGGTCCAGGTATGATAACCGCGGTCCAGACGCGCATTTTCGTATTGACGGGAAAAAAGAAATGTTTGTTTCCATAGACCAATATTGTTCTATGGTTTTTGCTCAATAGATAATAGGTAATTAATATACCGTGCTAAACTGTAACCACTACTATGGCGCTGCAGCTATAAAATAATTATATGCTATTGGTGTTATGATACATAGCCCAGGTATCTACTGGGTAGCCGCAGCACCGCATAGTAATGATGATAATATTATATTAGTATACTATTATAAACGCGTGTAACGTAGTACACTATATAGTATATAGTACCTATTTTAATACCCACCTAGTCCATATAGATATTATGGCGAGTTTACCCATCGTGTATCATTAACTGCCGACAAAGCCACGCACACTCGCCGACCATTTCGTTGTTCACGGACGGCAGTTGTTTCCACGCATTATGTAATAATATCATGTAAGTACTACTGTACGCCATATAGAAGTAAAACGTTCTTACGCGGATTTTATCATTAGCACAACTAGTAGGTTTAAACCAACCCCCTCCCTCCACCTTTATATTTTTCGACCATAAATACATACCTATATATTACACATCTCGTTGAGTGTTTCGTTGTATTTGACGCGCGTTGTCCGGAGTCCGCGCGTAATAATAATTATTGTTCCAACGATTACGTCGGTAGTCTGACTACGTGTTGAGTGTTGACGTCGTCCTCCAGCGCGATACGGTTGTTTTATCGCTACTACACACCTACTTGTTATTGTATTTAGCATTTGAATGATTCAAATTAAAATATAAATACAATAATGATATGTACAAATATTTTAGACGTGATGCGTACGTGATGCGGCCGGTCCCGTGTTCTGTTCTTGACTCGGCTGGAATCTTCCGTTCCGTCAAACAACACGGGATCGGCCGCATCACGCGTACGGTGGCTCGCGGGCTCCCCGCTGCAGGAGCCCAGGTGCACGCCAGCCACGGTGCCACGCGCAGCAGCTAATTAGAACCATAGTTGTAGCCTCAAGGCAACCAAACCAAGGATATAACCATGTTGCTTCGGAAAAATAATTGGAATCTACAAAAAAAATACTTCGGAGAAGTAAAAAAGGCTTTCAGTGCGTAACTTAATCTTAAAGCGATTGGCAGAAAAGATAGAATTTTGATGTTAATAAATAAGTGAAATCAAACTCAAAGTTCTGTGCCAAAAAGGCCCATGGTTGAAAAAGTAGAATTTGGAGCTTCATAAACAAATGAAATCAAAACCCAAATTATGTGCCTTAACTTGAAAAAATATAAATTCAAAAACATTTCAAGATGTTCAACTGTACAAACTTGAAAAAAAAATAGCATAAAACGGCACATATTCGTGATGAAATTAGCCATAAATCGGAATTGTCTATTTGTTTACGAGTAAATCTGTCTGACTCGAATTTTTGTTGACAATCTGTAATTAACGCCGTTCGGTGCTATTTTTTTTTTTTCAATGTTTGTACAGTTGAACATCTTGAAATGTTTTTGAATTTATATTTTTTCAAGTTGAACCACATAATTTGGGTTTTAATTTTTTATTTCTCCGAAGTACTTTTTTGTAGATACTATATAGCTATAATTTATAAACATCAACAATCGATGCGGCGGTGTCGTCGCTATCGAAGATTCACTGGGAAAAACTACAATTACTTTGCTAAAAATAAACGAAAACAAAATCGCAATGAATCTTTCAAAAACAGCCGTTTAACTGTATAACTCATGATTTAGGATAGTACTAACTTAAATTGTGGTATAACCACATACAATATAAAAATCGAAATGTACGTCCAAGACCGTGTCATTTATGTGATGGTGAATGGTGAAACACATAACATAGATAGGTAGAGATAAATAAATATTATATATATCATATTAATTATTATTATAATGGTAGTGCGATTATTATAAATATATGGTGCAGTTGCATGGCAGGCAAATTATTATTGTTATATTTATAAATTATAATTATACTATGCAAATAAAATTGTATTTTCATTAATTTTAGTTATTGTTTTAAACGATTTTTTAAGACTTATTTTTTAAACCCCTAAACCTATAATAATGACTTGTGCAACATGTTATTTTTGTTTTCCCATAAACATAAATCGTACAGAGCGTTGTGCACTATTAGGAACCTATGATTAGTGATTAACTATATACGTTTCTCAGAACTACAATAATTCGAACTTTACCGCAATCAATACCATATCTCCGAGCAATCCTAACTGACCGAACCAGAAAGACTTAAAAAAAAAAAAAATGTGTACAATTTATATAAACTTGATGTTATATATTTAATGTAAATATACTAATGGCCAGGTTCCCAATATATTATTAAGATCAATAAAAAAAATAATTTGAAAAACCTTACAGTGCGTAGTTAGGTACCTACGTATAAATTATAGTGAATGAGTCTTATTTACGAGTTGTTTTCAATTAGTTATACAGCATACTTCGTGTAATATTTTGAAAACGTTACACAGCCCATTTACAAGAATGATAATATTTATTCATTGTGCTTGCTATAGTAAAATATTATTTTGAGTCCACCATTTGTAGGTGGAGCTAAAGTTATTATTCGATTTATTGCCGAACACGTCAGTTTTGACTTATATGTTCAATAAACATTAACAACGATAAAGCGGTCGCATATAATTATATTTATGTTCTAATGACTAAAATGTATACTTCTCCTTGACAGTGTGAAACATATAAAATATGTATACTTCGCTTAAATGAATATTGCTATGCTTTGCTCAGAATCTAAAATGGACAATAATAATAATAATAATACAGATTTTGTCTTTGATTAATATATTAAATCATGTAAGTACTTAAACGTTTTAACCATTGGCCGCAATAACTACCAAGAAATACTTATTTTATTAAAAATGTTATATTGATTATCTTATCCTTATAGCGTTGTTCTTATTTAAATTAATGTTGTGTTTCATAATATGATATATTATTAGTTAAAATAGTAAAATTCAAAATATTCAAAATAAAACAAAAAAATAATGTATATAAATGTATAGGATAAAAGTGATAAAACAATGTAGGTAGTCTCTACATACTTTCGTGGTTAGGTCATTGGTTTAAAATTATTATTAGTTTTTATATTATCTCTATACACAAAGGCCCTGTTGTTTCACAATATTATTATACAACAAATCTAGTTACTTTCAATTTCGGAGCGCGTGTACTGCGCCAGTAGACTTTCTCGCCTTTTATTTTGGCGTACTGCCCCACCGCTTTACTTTTATACCTAACCTATCAATATTTTCTTTTTTTTTAACAATTAAACAAATTTATTTTGTTGTTTTATTAGTATTTATAAAAATGTTCAACAATGTTCCGAACACTTTGTCCAAAACACTTAATACATAGAAACATTAAAAACGTCAAATACTACCAAGGCGTATAATGGTATTTTTCGACACATTACTGACCGAATTTTTCCGTCATTGTTTATATTCCGTGACAATTGCATGTTATTCCTTTTCGATCGTCTATAACGTCGGAATATACAATACAATAATTCCAGGAAAGATATCGGTTATTATAATGACTGGTTGATTATTAGTTATTACTTATAAAGTTATAACTTATTAGTTATTACAATACCGATTACACCATTATGTACGAACTACGAACTTTGTCTGGCCAGTTATTATAGCCTGCAGTCAACCGAGGTGGCCGGTGGGTCGCACAGTGAGAAAATCACTGTACCTACAACTAATGCTTGTAGTACTAATGCTGATCAGTCCCTATACCCTGTAAAAAATAAGAAGCTATCGAGCGTCCATGGGCAAAACCGATTTTTAAATCGGTATTTAAATCTGGGGCTTCTTATTTTGAACAGGGTATATAATATATTTTGTCCTTTTCTCATTATTTTAAATAACTGGTTAACTGTTTGTGCCTATACTAAACTGGTTGATCGATATAGAACACATAATATAATATATACATTATACATGCAGTACACCACCTCGACTTTAAGCTAAATTGCTATTAAAAAATAATGAAAAACTAGAATAAACAATTAACATGTTTTACCGACTGTACAAATAATTAAAATATGCCAAATAAAACCATCGTATTTTGATAAAAATCAAGTCTATGACAATGATACAGTCATAATATACCAAGGCATAACACAAGCTTAAAATTCCATTCATATAATTTTCAAATAAAAATAATTCTACCATATTTTTAGAAAAATAGTTCCGTTTATTTTGAATTGAATATAATAATATTTAAAAAGTATGAGTAAGTGCTTTTTATTTAATAAATATTTAAAATTAAAAAATAAAAAATATTCTGAAATGATAAATTTTCCTCAGAGAAAGAATACTTGGAGAATAACAAAAATAATTGTATATTATAAAGAATAGCGATTAAGGATAATATTAAAATGGTTACAAAATAATATCATGACAATAAAATATTTTCGTTCTTGACCGAGAAAAACTTATAAAATAGTGTCTCGGAGATTCAGAGCATTATTAATTCGAGTAACTACAAATAGCCTTATTATGTATAAACTAAAATGAATCATATACTGGCGTTGAGCTACTTTGACATTTTAAAAATATATAATTAATATGCGACTTGTGCGCATGTGTATGGGTGGTTGCAGTGCCCTCCAATGATGTATATACGAAGAAGACATTTGATAAGATTACATCCGTTCCAGGTTTAAAACAAAAACTAACATTTGACATTCTGTAGACTACATAGTAGATTTAGGACACAAAAAAGGGAGTAGTTTATGCTAATTGAAAACTAGATCGGATGAAGAGGTATTATGTCTTACAAACAACAGATTATGATACGAAAATGATTATCCACGCGTAAAGGCACAAATACGATTCTTTTTGTAATAAGATTTAGAAAAACAAAAGGTTATTTACCACGCCTTTATAGTAAAAATATTCAAAATGAATAATAATAAAATCACAGACCTTAAATTAAATAAAAAATATTTATTTGTTTAATTAATTAAAAATTTGAGGAAGAGCTGGTACCCAAATAAAGTAATTTATTATTGGTTAAATATTTTTATATAGGTACCTACGTCAAAAAATGGTTTGATATGTAGGAATGTTATATTTCAAAGGTAACCTATCAAATTTAATATAACTTATAGTTTTACCTAGAGAATGTTACCATTGTTTTAACATTTTTTTTATTTGTGCAATTATTAATGCATTTTTTTAAATATTTTTTAGCTCGGTTCACAAAAGAATTAATTAGTTTTTTTTTGTACCTATATTATATAATTATACAAATTTTTGACGCTTGAATTTTAATTAAAATATATAGCTAACTATTTTAACCTTTATTATTATTTATTTATTATATAAATCAGTATCGTATACAATCCAAAAGATTAAATATCACTACCATTAATATAATATTATGAGCAGGTTTAAATTAATTAGTTTGATTTTAAATTACAAGAATAAAAACTTTAAAAAGTCTTTCAAAACCAACGTAGCAACTGGTGATGTTGCAATATTTTAAAAACTTTAAGGTGTAAATGCGTTCAAAAATAAGTGATAAAAATATTATATGTATTCCAAAAACCAAGTTTAAATTAATATTTTATACTCGTTACCCATTATAGTAAATTTGTATAAAATGTTACAGTGACTGTCTCATATGAAGAATATTAAACAACACTAGAAAAACAATCGAGAAATAGATTTATTGCCATCCATATACCTATATTACAAGCAATAATTATGATGATGAATGATGATATATAATATTGAAATATACCAGATTTATTCGAATTTTTACTAACATTTAAGAAGGTTGATCGTATTTTTATTAAACGGGCATTAATATATTTAGGATAGTTCTTGCGTATTCAGTGGTACTTTAAATGATTCAAATGATTCAAATGATTCAATGATTGATATGTTTAAGGTATAACCTTGTAAAGTAAAACGTCCTTACATGCATCGTTACATAATATTATCTGTTGAGCTCTTTCATAAACATAAATTAATAATGCATTTGTACATAAATATTTATTTTATTATAACATTATAGTATAGAATCAATTCTGTGGACGGATGTTATATAAAGGTATATGATACAGACACGAGTGTGACGATCTAAATTTAATTTCGTTTGCTGGGGGAACCGTGGTGTAAATAAATGAAATATTTACATTTACTTATAGTGCAATATTAATAATGATCTATATATTTTATTAATATATAACGCTTTATAACGCTCAGCATTAAGAACTCTTTCGTTATTTTTACTAAAGTGTATTACAAAGGTACAACTAACTATTTCCTTGAAGCATTTGATATGTAGGAATCGTAAATCCTCTAACAAATAGCCACAAGCACCACAAGCAAACGTCAACAAAATCTCAATCTGTTCGAATGGCGTGTATCGCATTATTAAAATATACTAGTACATAACTATTAACTGTTTAATACTTTCATAGTCACTACTTGTTATAATAAAAATAATTTATTATGCTATGAAAGGATAAAATAGATTATTATTAAAAATATTAAAATATATGTATATACATACGTTTCTAATATCGTACAATCTTTATTGCATAATATTTATAATTGTATGATCTTATTAACTATGGAAATGCATCATAATTATTATTTTCTGGTATTTTTTAGGTATCCATATGTGTTTGGAGAGATGTTTTGCATTATCAGAGGGTTTGCTGCGGAGACGTCGACGAATGCTACTGTGTTGACAATTACAGCGTTTACCATTGAAAGATATGTTGCAATTTGTCATCCGTTTATATCACACACAGAATCAAATCTGCCTAGAGCATTTAAATACATATTAATCATTTGGGTTATAGCGTTGACACTTGCTTTTCCTCAGGTAATTGTTTTAACAACCTTAGATATTAGTATTAATAATTCCCAAATTGTATAAGGCGATTTTAACTTAAATTAAATATTTATTGATACCAATAATAATTTGTAAAACACCAAAATACTCCGAAAAACTAATCGGACAAAAAATGACTGGCTTATAATATAAGTGTTATAGTTATTCTATTATTAATTGTTTTGCTTATCATTCATTATTGCACAAAAAACTTTGAAAAAACTAAATTATCATAAACAATTACCTAAATATTTAATAGGTACATACATCAATACATCATATGTATATAATATTAAACTGTTCTACTGAATAATTTTTGTATCTAGAGCTACATGCAGCTAGTATTTAGAACTCTACAGCTAGTTTAAAAAGTTTATTTACGTACATATTATTATTATATATATATATATTTATATAATATAAGTTTATGAATTTTATAAAAATATTTCAAGTACCTATATATTTAGTTCAAAAATTGTTTTCAGGAGTTCTATAGTTCTATACCATACAAGTTTTATCACACCTATAAGAATTATATTCAGTCATAGTAAGATTATGAGTTAGGGATTTTAGTATAATATTGGTACATAATAATTAACAATATAATATAATAATATGTCTTGTGTAATGAGAATTTACGAAAATAACTCAAATATTACCCTATTAAAAATAATCATGTGTTATTGTTCACTGCAGCCTTGACATAAAAAAGGTTCAACACATAACACATCATTTTTATATGTAGGTACCTATAATATTTATTTCAGAAGTTGGTTAGAACATAACACATAATTCATTTTCGAGGCAATGTCTTATTACTTTCAGTGATAAAAAACAAATAATAATAAACACATTCGCACAAGTTAATATATATTGTATAGACCGTTATAATATAATGTATTTCATTCAAAAAGTAAATTTCTTCTTTTACAATAAAAGCTCTAAAGCTTTTACCAAACGCTAAGCAGACTCAAGGCTACATTTCATGTAAAACTTCCATTCCTGTGTGTTCTTACTGATCTTATAATATTACATTGTTTTGCCATAGGCAATTAAAAGTTTGGTGGCAATTGGTTTCAAATGAAAAACAGAGGTGTACAACGTTTCGATTCATTAAGTTCTTTTTGTTGATAAATTAAAATACATTTAAAGATGTTTACGCACTATATAGGTACCTATTTACAAAACGTTAATATTAGATCACTACGTGTAAATTTAATAACCACAATAACACGGTCGGAAGTTGAAATTTTGTACCGATATTATAATATTCTTTATTGACATGGACCCCGATAAGCGGAGGGGAGAAAAGAAATGAACCGTAATTTTATAAAATTATACGAACAGAATGTATACGTCTTCCAAGTCTGACCGTCTTTAAATGCATCTGAACCCAAGACCTGATGAGGTGAAACTGGAGACTCATCCTTTGGCATAAATTGTATGCATTTAATTATTTTTCTCTTATACCATATACATTACGACAAATCCACTAAGTAAAAATAAAGTATGTTTTATCATTTGCATCTTCAAAAAAAAAAGCAAAAACTATAGTCACACAAATAGATTTAAACTAATACTTTATCAAAACAACATTTTCTACAGAACTAAATAGAACTTTATGTCTGTTAAATATTATATAACTATATAATAAAACGTGTATTACATTTTCAGATCTTAATCCATACCAATAATACATTTAGTGGTTTTAACCAGACTTGGAAGACGTATACATTCTGTTCGTATAATTTTATAAAATTACGGTTCATTTCTTTTCTCCCCTCCGCTTATCGGGGTCCATGTCAATAAAGAATATTATAATATCGGTACAAAATTCCAACTTCCGACCGTGTTATCAGCAATCATTTTAATGATAACCTGTAAATATATTTAAATTAAACAGTCGAGTCTCGATAACTTGAATTTTTTTTCTCGCCCCTTTTAGTGTTTTTAAATTGTGTTTGAAGTATATAACTGGAAAAATACACAAATCAAATTAATTTTTATTCCCTCGAGATTCGATTTATCGAGACTCGACATTATTATAAATTTAAAATGTAAATTAATTAAATATTTATTAATATTAACCTATGAATATTACACAAATTACCACATGAATATTTGTATACGTCCTGCGAGTGAAAACGTTTTTGTTGTTAGAATTTTTGTATTAAAGTATTAAATATTAAGTACCTATAGGTATGAAAATATGAAATGTATCTGTTAGCGAAGTATTATCCCTTTTCAAGGGTATTTAAAATTATAATGAAATATTTAAGTTACAAAGTTACATCGCTGCAGTTAACTCAATGAAAATTGACGTATTTAGTACAATCCCGGATCTGTACTGACATTTTTGTATCATTGTTATTTTTGAAGTTATCTTTACTGTATTTGTCAATGTTGATGTTTGATCAACGTCAGTAAACATTAACTCGATGTATGAGTCGTCTAAATACGTAGCTGATGACAGATGAAATACCATAACGTAATAGAATATCGCTGACACTACAGCAAAATAATCAAAACATATTAAACTAATCTTCCATTTATGCTCGACATAACGAATAATTACATCATGGTTGTGGAAATGCGCGTGCTTGCCAAAATACGAATAAATATTCTTTCAGTTTTTGTTTTTTTTTTATTTTATTATATTAATATAATATCATAAATCCATAAATTCCTACACACGAATTAAAATTATCTAGAATTATTTATTTTATTTTTCATTACACAATAACCGAATGACATAAGACCATAACTAGTTGTTAAAATAATTATCAGCATTCAGCATCATTTGCGATTCATCCTGTGCATCTTTTTCTCTGGTCAACGAAACTGTTGCCAGTGATTGCACTTTATTAATCGAGATGACGTAATCGTAGTCACTGATGTGTCAAAAAAATTATTTTCCTGACGTTTTTCTTTTTGCCTTAATTTTATTAAGTTATAAATAAGTTATATACGAAATAAGTTTGTTTTTGCTTATTCAAACAGTTAAAGCTCTTATTATAACAAAAAAAACGACACAGAATTTTAAAACTCGATAAACATTCATAATATTATTATACACTTCATTACCACTATACTTTATTCGATTTAATAACATTTGTATTGTATGGCCATAATATTTTATCATCACATGATAAAATTACATTTTAAATCGTTAAATAGAAACTGACATAAACTTTGATAACAATAAAGTTATTTATAATATTTTCTATTTATCACCACAAAAGTATAATAAAATTATTGAAATTACAATATTTTACCTATTGAATTCAAACATTTCTTAAGTATTACTTCCCATACAAAACTATGTCAGTTTTCAACACAGAATAGTTGGTTAAGTGTTTCAGTTTTTCCGTGTGTGTTTTATTCAATATAATAAAATACATATTATTAGTATGTATAACTAAAAAATTGATAGATTATTTGAACATAATTTGTACATCTCACTTAATTTCCCGATATACTATATATATTTTAAAAAATAAATTAAAAATGTCGATAACATGTCGATGATTAATTGACAGTTATAAATTGTTTCTTTAAATATTTAATAAGATAGTTGAAATTTTATTTTCAATCAATTTCGTTCAAAATGTTGATTATACCAAACTGTATCTATTTAGTACAAAAACTATTCAATGCAATAATTGATATGTCTATTATTTCAATGGGTTGAACAAAAATAATGAAAATAAAATATGACAGTTGTTTAGTTTTGTTTATAGTAGTTAAAATAAAAGTCTGAATTAACCAACATAAAGAAGCAATGCTCTGTATTTTATGGTAAACTGTTCTCGGTTTATTTAACGTTTTAGAACCAAAACTATCTGCTTTTTCTAAATGCGGTTCGCATTTAGAACCATAAATAACAGCGATGGTCTCAACTTTGTTCCTAATTTTATCAACAGAATCTGATTGTTTCATTAAGACGAGGCATGAACCTTTTAAAACTTTAACAGTTTATTTACTGAAACAATGTTTCCAGACATTTCATTATACAATGACAAATCTCCATCGAACAGTGACACCAAATCGAAATCTTGTGCATTTCCACACATAGGATTTTGTATTCGACATGTTCGACCAAACTCCATTACATTATTATAATCTTAAAGTCAATATAATATGCAAGCAAATCACAATTGAATATTTCTTGTTGTTAATTTTAACTTTGTTAAAGGTTAGATAGCAGCGGAAATTCTGCACTATTAGAGTATAGGTACATACCATGTTACGTTTGTTTAATTGAAAAGGCCACTTCCACATCATGCTGTTACATTATATATCAGATATAATATTATTATTATATATGTATTATAATATTATTGTTATAAAACATAAAAACTGGATTCCGTAAAATTATGAAATATTCATTTCTGGCCTCAGTACCTACTATATAAATTGCATGCACATTGTATTTCAAACCATTCCTATTACTCGTAGAAAACCAAGGGCTGTATCAAAACACCTAGTGTACAGTCCTACACTCAGATCTGCTAGGTGAGCACAATTTTCGCTTGACAAAGTAATAATTAAAGTTCTCTCTACCAAAGTTGGTAATTATTATCGACTGACCTAAGTTTTTTAACCTTTGTTTATGTCTTGAAATTTAATTTCCTTATTCACCAAATTATTTGAGTAAGCATACAATTGTTTAAATAAATTGCATTCAACAAGTATAAATGTTTCACCTCAACAAAAAACGATAGCTCGTTCCCCGTAGATCTTTATTAGGTACCTACAGTTAATTATTAACCACATTATGAATAGTAATAGTAATATAAAAGTTTAACCTTAAATAGAAATGATACCTTAATTATCTTTATTACTTACCTATTTAGAACTGTTTTAAACAATTTAAATGTCGTTTAAATTAAAAAATAATAATCTAGATATATCATATTATACGTAAAATGTCTTTTAAAATATGTCCCTTATAAAATAGTTAAAATATATTGTATTGACTTATACATGGAGGTATGCATGATTTTAATTATACTAAAGGTACCTTAAAATTATTATGATCATCATAATGATATATCGTTAACACATTTATAAATAATGACTTCCAGATATTTAGTTCATTCGTAACATTATTAAAATAATCCTTTTCATAGTATTATGAAACGAATGATTTTAATATAAACTGTTCCATATTTTAAACTTAAAAGTTTTACCATTATAATTGGTTCATTTGTTTCTCAACATTAACCGACAATACCAACATAGATTAGGATGAGTTTGATAAAAATAAACATTAATATTATAAGATAAAATAAATATAAATTGTACATTTTTACCTACTGTTGTTAATACTCTGTGTTTATGAAGATTACCTGAATAAACATTTATATAACTACAATTATAATAAAGTACAATTTCTTTAAGTCGATTTCCATTAGCTTTAAACTTATGCGACTGTTGTTGAAAAATATTATTTTTATTCGTTTTTTGTTGCACTACGTCTTGTCTAGTATTTGTCGCACATCAAAAATACAAAAATTACCAAGGGATATGTCGACACGTTTGCTTACAAATATCCATCACTGTTCAAAGTTACTTGACTCGTTTCACGTGGGTCTTTATGAGAGATAAGTTTTCAACAAACTTTTTTTTGTTTTTATATCCAATTATTCAAGCGGAAAAAATATATTAGTTTACTGATGGTTTTTCATTATCCTTAAAAGTAATAGATCATATTATACGTCATACGTGTACCATACAACAAAATAAATATTGTTTCCGTAAACTTTTTCAATACTCTAAATCAAATTATTCAAAATATAACAATCAACTTGGAAATACCTTGAGCATATTTTCAATGTGCCCACTTATCTCTTTTTTTCAGCCAAACGTATAGTTTGGCCAAGCCGTTTTAAACTATTACATATATTAATAATATTATATTATATATATTATATTCATTTTCATGTGGTGGGATGAAATCTGAACGACTACTTGACACATGATACACTTTGCCACACTGACCCAGCCACGAGCGAGTAAACAACGGCTTAGCTATGATGGCAAACGTTACCCCAACCGAGTTGACGGACGATTGACGAAGCAAATCAAATACATAATAATATAATATTACGTATCTATTTAAATATTGGATGTAATGATGAAATGATCGAATTGACACATTATATCACGGTGTATATAACGTGTGTAGCATCTGATGTCCATGCGGGGAGTAAAGTCCTATATTTTAATTAATATTATAAATTAGTAAAATATACACCGAAAAAGGAAAAGCTCTTAGCTTTTATTGCCTTGCTGAGGGAAAGCTTTGGAGCACAGTGTACACGATATTTTCAATCCCCGTGGTGCGACTAATAAGTTATAACTAGACATCCAAATTCCCATACCTAATAATAATATGGAAGAATAGTGTATATACAGATGTGATTCATACAACTGATATTATTATACTTGGTTCTACGTTAAATTAAAAAAATTTAAAAGCATTTTTCAGTTTGCGTTAGCCATCATTCGATTTTATGTTATTTCATTCCGGTAAAATACAAACAGAGTAATGGTCATGGTCAGACAACTTCACAGTCCGGAGCATTATACCGGTCAACACCCCCGTAATTATTTGAAATGTATATAATATATAATTATATGTATATAGTGTATTTCAGAACTACAGTACTCGGAAATTGAATCTGTAATCGTTTTTATATTATTATATTATTTAATATAGGGTTTTTCATTTTTCGGGATATGTTTTTAAGTGAAGCATTAAGTACAATATTAAATTATATTATGTATGTATACGAGTACAATGTAGGTATAATCAGTACATATGGTTTTAGTTAATATCTATTCATTTAAACGGAAATATTTATCAAACCTAACACTATTATAAAATAGTAAATATTAGCATTTATGTTACCCATAGCATTATAATATTAAATATATGTAAATTGTTGATAAAATGTCTATACGGTTAGTATACATATTGCTATGACTTTTTATAGTGGAATAAACGTATTATAATTTATAATTTATAACTATATACACTATGAAGTCACTGCAGCCACCGGAAAATCTGTATTTATTTTTTCATGTATATTATACAACCTAATAATTCAGCGAACTGTTACTCCTGATGAATTTTAATTTGGTTAGTACCATTGGTACGTTCAATATTATTATTAAAATTGTATTTTTTCTATCTGAAGTAGAATACTAAAATAATCTAAAAATGACAATGTAATGAAAATCCCAATGGTTGGATTTGAACTGTCCAGACACTAACAATTTGTCTGGATGCAGTAGTTCATTGTGTGGGTCCCATGAACTATTTGATTACAATAATAAAATAAAATCATTGATAACATTACAGTACGAATGTGTAATAATGAAAAAATATACCTATACTATAGAAACAAAGTATATTTTTAGAGAGAATGCAGACGACAACAGTAATCTGAGGTTTGAAAAAGCAATCGAAATGTCTGATATAATTTTATATTCCTTATAATATTATGGATAAAAATATTATGTGGTATATGTGTATTATTATAGTTTATAAAGGTGGATGCACTGACATTTTTTTGGCTTTGATGTTTATTTCTGTAAATAATAGGAACAAAACTTCCAATGTTCCTACCGATATAAAAAATTATATATTCTGCTCCTGAACGCAAACAATACTTAGTGTAATACCATTATAGTAGACGGATATGAAAAAAACAATCTTTATGGTTAGTTTTAGGTGTACTTTATTACCTAGGTACTCGTATTATATTTATATTTGTACATTGCTAACGTAACGGGTTTAAATTGCACTCTTGAGTCTGCGATACTACGCCTTAAACAAGTCATGGCTATACTATCGTATTTGTCTTGCCGAGATTTAACAGAAAACTTACTTACGTACATTTTTGTGGGGGTGAGGAGTAACTCGAGATTTTCGTGGTTAACCGCACGCATAAAGAGATTTACAAAGTTCTAACAAACAAAAAAGGTTTACCCCGGGCCGAAACGAAGTTCACTCGTGGTTGTGTGTTCCGTTGCTAATGGGTGGGTGGGTGGAAGGGTTTTGGGGCAAAGCTGTCGAGACTCGAGAGTGAAAAATAAAAAATAAATTCACTACCTAAGTAATCTTCTATCTTTTCTTCCATCACGAAACCTTCAGTGCCCTGCGTCGTGTACGATAATAACCACGTGTCGTATTGGTTTGTGCAGGCCATACAGATGGGACTTGTGTACGGAAGCGACCAGGATGGCACGATCATACCAGAGCTGTCCACGTGTGGGCTGGCCAACAAGCTGCCGTACTCGTTCGAACTGTCTTCGGTACTATTCTTTCTGGCTCCGTGGACGCTCATCATCGTCCTGTACATACTCATCGGTCTCAAGTTGTACAAATCCAAGCGCGACTCGTCCAGGACAACGTGCTCTGCTCATTGCCGGCACACCGCATGCCTGAGCTCCACTAACACTAGGGCCACCGGGCGTGTAGTCAAAATGCTTGGTGAGTATCCCACAAATAATTTCGATGTATTATCTATTTTATTTAAATGCATTTCCGAAAAGAGAAAACTTTTGGGTATCCTAGCTGTAGTTGATGCAAAATGTGTGCATATTATTTAAAAATAATAAAATTGTATCGGACTTAGTAATATACTATATTACATTCTATTATAGATATTTTAAGTTTTATCGAAGAAGAGACTCATTAAAGAAATAAGTTTGCGTCACCATAGGATACATGCAATGCCTTGAATTATCTAAGTATTTTAGAATATAGTAGTTTGGAATTCAAATATCTGAATTTGAATGAGTCAATAATTGCAAGATAAAATGAGTTTGATCATACGTATAATATAACATGTGTTAACGTGTATTATCAAATAATAATTGCCACTTATCCCAAACACTGTGATAGATTGCACTCACTGCAGGCACTCCAAATGTGTTTCTATTGAATTTTAGAGAACTATTTATTTTATTTTAATTAAATTATATTATATTTTTTAGTTTGGTTGAAATTCGAAATTTGGATTTATTCTCGTTTGGTGAATAATATACTGATGAAAAAGCGAAGTCTTGAGACAGTTATTGAGCTGACAATGTAGCATAATAATTAAAATAACTATAATAGCATGTGGATGTCAGATATAACAGTTTTCTCTGTTTTAAGCCTACCTATCATGGTCTTTTATTAAAAAAAGTATAGTTATAAATTATAGCTTATAACGGAAGCGTCTTCAATGTTAGCTACGTACACGTCTTCTCGAGAATTGTATATTGCTATTAAGTACAAATGTTCGTCGACATTTATTGGGAGTCAAGATCAAAAAAAGAAATGTACAAAATATACATGATGTCGACAAAAACACATTTAATGGGTATTTTGAACTCAACATTTGTTTCCGTTTTTTTTTTTAATTTTAAAGCGTTAGACATGACGTTGTCAACATAAAATGGTATTGAAAGACGTGAAATAAAACCATTATTGCCAATTCAAGGGATGCCAAATTTCGATTCACTTCATTTAAGTTCCAAAATTAAACGGATACAAGAATACCGAAAGTTTTCACATAATAATGTGTAGAACGTATTATATTATATAATATATAAATGATTTACTTTTCTCAAAAGTCTACAGGTACATTTTTTGTAATACCATATAATAAGATAACGCATACTAATTAATTTATTTCAAATATTGTTATTTAAAAAAATATAATTTTTTTATTTGCAATGTCTATTTTTATAATGCACTGTAAAATTAAAAAACATAAAATAGTTGATAATTACGAAAATTCATTATTTAACTGATACAAATATATATATACAATATATATATTGTATGTATATATTATTAGATGGATTAAGTGACTAAATTATACAAGATATTCTACTTCGTCATAAATGAAAAAAATTACAAAGATTTAAAGTTTGAATAGCTGAGATATTTAAAAACTCATTTTATGAGCAAAGTAATATTTTTAATTTATTTTATATACCTAATTTGTAGCTTTAAGCATTCAGAATTTATATTTTATCACGAGAATACTCGTTCAATATTAATAACTATATATTCAATAGATATTAAAAATCTTCATTTATTAATACTATTAATTAATTTTGTATTAATAACTTTAAAGAAATTCCAATAGTTTGAGATCTGCTTAAAATTGTTTTTTGAATGCTAAATTTCTTTAAATTATTCTTAATATTTTTGTCACAAGTCACCAGTTGCTAACCTATTCCAAGATGAGCGAAAGGAAACGGCTATCCGAAAAGTACTTAGGATGTATTCTTATGATTTTTTTAATGTTAATATATATTAGTGAAAAATTTTACGAATCTTAATTATTTTAATCATGATATGAATTTTCGGTTTTATAACAGATATATGTATACCTAGTTAAACAATTAATTATTTGCACTTCACAGAAATAACGATTACTATTATCTTAATTTCTGAAAATAATTATTATGTACTAAAAAGCATAAATATTCGTACAGTTTTGTCTTATTTAAAATATGTACTATATAATAGCTGTATAATCAATGGTAAAAAAGAAATTCAATGGTACCCGAATTATTAAAACTTTTTTAAGAAAGAGCAAATACTTTTTTTCATAAAGAGTTAACTAATTAAATTAACATCACGTTTAGGACTTCTAGTAATATATGATCGTCACGTAAATTTGTAATAATTTATTACAAATAAACATATTTATTTCTTCACTCATTCTTGGCGATAATTTCACTTTGGAAAGTTCATGATCAATGTAATTTGTAAATATATCAAATTGTTTTAAGACGATTGGTTGTATGATAGTTGATTTCCGTACAACTGTTTCGAAATGCAACTTGATGTAGTTAAGAACCTACTTTTATAGTTAAAAAATATATTGTACTTACTACCTATTGTACAATTAAAATTAGCATAAAAGCCAAGCTGCCACATTTGATAATATTATTCACGCACGAACCCTTACTAAAACGAAACGCCAAAATTATTCAACCACGAATAATATTCCATAATCAATATTTATTTTGTTTCCATTAAAGAACATTTAAAATGATACTACATAATAACCGTTGAGAAAAGTATTGTTATTTAAATTAATAAAATACATTAACAAAATAACCGCGAAATAAAAAATCAGGTAAGTGTCGAGATTTGTAGTTTGCTCAGCACTTATTGCGCCTGTAAATTTTACCACTAAACATCACAACAAACACGCTTGGCACAGTTTAATACCTGCTAAGCAGTTACCAATATAATTTACAAGATAATTATAACTCGGGCCATAATAATGCCTCATAATGTTTCATTAACTGTGATGAAAAAAAATGCACTGAGAATAATATCTGAGTGGTCTCGTACACCTAACTTGATATTATAAAGTCTAAACACTAAACGCAATTTGTTTTGATCATCAAACATGCCAATACATGTACTTTATAGAGTACACGTTACACATCAATGTCACAAACTAAAGTCACGTAAATAAAAATATTTTATGTCATTACTCATTACGAAATAGTATAGCCAGTATAGGTACCTACTATATTATATAGTTGTATAATCTTATTGTAAAATGCTCGTCCAAAATTGTTATCATTATAAATAATAATACATTTTATGTCATAATATCGTAGTGCAAAATAAGTTACTTAATTTTTGTAATAAATCATATTCAATTAAATATTCACATTTCCAAATGGACTGCAGTACGAAACACTGCAATGTTGAAACTAGGAATTCTGGAATTCTATATAATCGGGGAAAACAAAAAAACGCTAAGCGCTAAATCCCAAACGAAACTTAAAAAAATCAAACATTTTAATGATTGGTTATTATATTAACAAAAATAAATAAATAACAATAATAATACTTCAATTGGGATGGGGAATGGATCTTAAGACCTAAAACCGTATTGCCCTCCTCTTCAGTGAATGAGGAACTTTCAACACTGATTGATGCAATGGACCACAATTCGGCGATGATGAAACAGTACTTAATATTAGAAACAATGTTTTCTCGCTATATGATACATTAGTGTACCCCAAGTGTTGGTTAATGAATAAAACATAATTTTGTCAACATGGCTATTCGAAGCTTTCCACGTTGGATTATCGTATAAATACGTGGAAATAGAGCCATTTATTGTAGCTGCCAGCCACCTGCCAAACGCGAACGTGTTATGCATCCCAACCCATTTTGTACCAAGATCACATTTTTCGGGTTTATTTGTTGTTTATATCATGCCACCTTGTCGTTCGAAATATTTCCATTTTCGTATAATTTTCACCCCAGAATAATAAATTTCTTCGAATAGATTTGTATCGTCGCGAAATCGCGTAAAGTATTGAAAACACATTAGTGTGGACCACGCGCACTCAGCTGCAGCAGTCAGCGGAGTGAGATAACAATATTTTTGCTTTTAGCGTTACGGGGTTATAGCAATTTATTTATAAGTATAAAAAATACTCCGCATTATTTGTATTTAATTAAATTTTAAATAGTAAAAAAAATCTATCCTCTAAAAAAAATAATGATTTGTGCGCGTTAATGCACGATCATAAAATATCTAAGTTATTATAAAAGTATACGCTCGCATTAAAAATAATCGAATGTAATATCTAATCAACATATTTTGTAATTTAATACAAAATTAAAGTATTAAATTAAACAAATAATAATTTCCATTTTATACCTTTGTATAGGATTAGAAATATAGAAGATACAGCACCAATAACCGAACACCAAGTCCTAACATTTATAATAATTGACTATTAAATCATTTTTTAAAAGTCATTTTTGGTAATTTAGGTTATTCGTAATGTTGTTTGTAATCATTGAATAATTCTGTGCAACAATATTGAGAATATTTTAAATTAAAAACGAGTTAACGTTAACCTAAGATTTTGAAAACAAGTTTTAATAATACATATAAACATAGTTAGCTCACAAAGTTTTTTTTTGTGGAGGTTATAGTCTTATAGGTCACACCAAACTTAAGGAACAATCAATCTAAATTGAAAATTCACTGTTCCGTGTTCCGAATCCATAATTATACCGAAAAACTTACAATAATATTATCAACTTTTAGAGGTTTAAGGCATTAATACTTTTTTCGTAACTCTATTCTATACAACATTCAAACTTATTTTACTGAATGATTATCTCTGTAGGGATAATGTTTCTCGGTGACTATAGACACTAGTAATTACGTATTCAGTATATATTTGTACTCAAACCAATGAATTATGATAAATCTACCCAAGTGGCAGTCCGTACAATTTGTTAATTATTATAACGGGGTGATGCAAACAATTTGGTTTGAAGTACCTATATTATATATTATAAAATATAAAATCAATGTAAATGAATATAAGAGGCACATAAGGTGTAAAAATGAACTAAGTTATTATAGTTTTTTTATAATGTTAATGTTAATGGTAATATAATGCGTAAATTTTAAAGAATTTATATGATAAATTGTATTTACTGTTATTTTATTAATGAAATTATTTATAAAATCTATACATACTAATTGACATAATTAAATCAACCATTGCCATTTTGGAGAATTGGAATCTAGTATTCAATACTAAATAATTTAAAAATAGGTATCAACATTACTAACAAAATATGATAACTGATTAAAAAGGTAATACCTGGTGTAATTATAGTTAACGTATGGGTGATGTTGACACAGACTGCGATGACTTAAGTTGTCATCCGGTCGAAATAAGCGTTGTGTAAAAGCATAAAAGGTGAGGATAAAAACGTACCTACACCAAATGCAAAATTGTACAATGAACATATTATAACCTTATGAGAATGAAAAATGTATGAACCTATGAAGACATGTAATGACTAACGCAACGTTGCAACCGTTTGGCCAGTTCTACAAGTGTTTGAGTGGCCACGATTACCCATGGATATTTATTTTGTCACTACGGCAAGTCACAATACCCGACTGCGGCTCATCAAACTGCCGTAAAAGGTACAATCAATTGGTTGTGTGCAACGTGCTTTTGGATTACCATTATCACCATACGGTGATGCACCTACAGCTGAGTGACGAAGATAAACTTCTACAAATAATAGTTTAGTTCCAGATCAAATATCTTTTGTGTGGACTACTGAAAAAATACATCATGCATTGTTGTATTGTATGAATAGTCCAAAACCAGCTAAATTAAATCATAATATTAATATACTATTGATCAAACAAAATCTTAGTGGATGGCATGACATGGATGTTTCTATTAGTGAAATAAAGGAATTTCTAAAGAGTCATTGGTGTTATTATGAATCTAAATTAAAATTAACCCATACGATGTTGAATAACCCGAAGCTGAAGAGTAGGCAAAGATAATAGATTAAGAAAGAGCTGCCTTTGAAATAAAAAAAAAGTACATGAAAAACAAGCAACCGTGTGTCAAACTGGTGGTCAGACTTGGCTGGTCGCTATCCGTTGGTAGTTGACACGGGCCGGGTTATGGTCGTAGTGTAGGTACATTACCACGACAAGTTAGCCAAATAGCCTAAGCCACCGACTGTAACATCTAGCCAGCTCGGTACCACGTGGCCATGTCCCATCCCTCTTGTTTACAACCATATAAAATGATTTTGTGTTTTAGAAAGCGCTATATTACTTAATCTTACTTTTTTCTTAACTTTCATTACTTCACATATTTCACTGGTTATTAAATAACATTGCACTTATTGATATCCAAGCTTTTCTTTTTGCATCTCCATTCATATAATATTTGCTTAAAACTATACTATGAAAAGTTCATTGTTGATCATTTTTAAGATTAAAACAATGAAATGCAGTTTACAATTAAAATTCCTGGAGGCTGGACTAAAGAAATGGAATGTTTTTGATACGAATCTGGCCAACCATTGCATAAGCTACCTTAGGTACTCATTATAATAGAACTATAATACCTATAGTATACAGTATATTATATTTTCAACATTAATTTAAACAACTTCAGTTAGGTTATCAAAGCAACTTCAACGTTATTATTGCTTTATTGAATTAATATATATTTTTAAATACTATTTCCCGTTAAAAATTCACGTTTATTATAATTTTGAATATTTTTAGTCTGCAAATTTAGGCAGAAATGAAAAACCTTATGAATTCAATTGGTGTATATTATAATTTAAAAATAAAAATGATTGTTGATTTCTTTGTTAAATTATAAGTTTGTGCATGGGTGAACCATGTCATAGAACGTACAACCAACAAGGTCGGTCCGGCAAGTATGTACAATACGTGTAAACATGGTCACAGTCGTGGATATTTAGCCTATATAATACTGTTTGCATGCTAGTTTTTAAAACGTTAGCACTATTATGACTTGAAATTATGCTTCTAAACGTTTGTTTTAATAATTATACTTTGCAGTTGTCGTGGTGGTGGCCTTTTTCGTCTGCTGGGCGCCGTTTCAAGCACAAAGGCTGGTTGCCATCTACGGAGACGCTAATCACGAAGATCACTCAAGCACTTCGATAATCGATGCAAACGTCTATCAGGTGCTGAACTACGTATCGGGAATCTTGTACTACTTGTCGGCCACCATAAATCCACTTCTGTACAATCTCATGTCGTACAAATTCCGGACTGCTTTCAAAGTGAGTAGAGGTAAACCAAAGGTATGAAATAAACGGCGACACTCGAATTGCCTCCCAAATTCAGGTAGGTAACTTTTTTCACTCGAATTGCCTCCCATAGTATACTTAGATTATCGATAGTTTTAACTATCGATGATATCGATTATATCGATTTCCATAATATGTTCAAATATATTATTTTAAGACATACACGATCAAATGGTCAACGACGATAATATATTATACATAGTCCACTGTATGAATATACATTTTGTAAATTGTAATAATAATGTATTATATATTTAAGTGTTTCAACGTTATTCAACTATTTTATAAAATTCTATGCTAATATCGCTTCCGGGCTATTATATTGTACACTATTGATTGGAAACCTTAAAAGGAAAACTAATAGAAATGAAATACCTATTTGACGAAATAAAAATTATACATATATATATATATATTGTTCATTATTCGAATCATGCTCCTCTCTATAATATTACGTTTTGATTTTAAAACATTTATATCCTCTAAAAACGGAAAAGGAAAAATAACTGTTGGCACCTGTTTTGAGTTTAGACTTCATACAATTAACGGCTAAGTCTTGTAATTCATTATACAAGTGCCAAGTTTAATAATTATACATATGAACTTTGATCACAATAATTCTAATGGTTACGTCTTGACGGTACAACGCAATTTCAGTTAGAGTTGAACTGTATAGGTAAGTGGAACTTCAAAATACCATGTTTATATAGATATACCTACATATTATATTATTTAAAATATTTAATCTAAAGTAAATACATTTCATGATCCAACAAGTGGCGTATTCTGTCAGTACCTATCAATGAACTCTAAGTATATGTATTTTATAGTTTTATTTTAAACTATAACATAAAAGTAGTTACCTACTGAATAATATTAGGCATAGTAAACTTGGTTTCTATATTGTGTTCCAATATTCAACAGTTGCATGATTAGTAATTTGTAAATTTTATTTACGATACAACTTACTGCAGGGTTGGTCAAGTTTCAGTACATAATGTTCCCGGATAGTATATACAAGACTTACAAACCTAATCTGCACAGAATATATTTATACATGTTAGAAATATAATTGGAGACTGGGACATAATATTATATATTATAGTGATAGGAACAAAAATCAAAGCATGAGTAGAATAAATGGCAACATAATTAAAACTGAACAAATTAGTTGTATAGGTACTATCTTATTAAATTTCGCAGAATAAAATAGAAATGCTGTTTTCTAAAATAGGACCAAGAGGGGTGTTCCAGTAGCACAGTTTAAGCTTTCTATTAAAGGATACTAATTAATAGTGAATTTTCAGTTTTGTAAAATGTAAATTGTATTCCCCAAGATTTTACTTGTTTCTATGTGTATGGCTAAATTGAAATTTGATACAACGATATTTTGTATGATAGCCGCCGGTAGAATAAATTCAGTAATTGTATAATGTAAATTATTGTATTAATTGATAACATGTTTATTTAACTAAACAAATTATAAGTAAATAAACTATTAGCAAGAAAACCTTAAAAGTTACAACACATAGTAAACGTGTTCGTTTATTATAGGTATTAAACAATTTAAACTTTGTAATACGTGCGCCGACGATTAATGAATTTATAATTTTATATATTATACATTTAAGCAACCAAACAATATTTCAGCTACACAAAATCGTGTTAATTAATTAACATACTTAAATAACTAATTTTATTGAATTAATGTTTATTTTAAAGCGATGCATAAATATTTTTCAACCTATCGACATTTTTTAATTAATTGTTTGTCAGGAAACTTGGAGATCTTGCAAAGGGGCCAGTGGAATAAGTCCCGATCACGGCATGCCCACCTTAGACTACAAATGGCAGAGACACCACAGCCATAGCAGAAGCTTCAGCAGTAGTCATTTTGATGAGGTAAAACAGCTATTTATTAAATGTATTGCCATTTAGAGTTAAAATATTTACATTTATTTTAACAGTAGAATGTAACTTTGTATAACCTAAGAATATCGTAATTTTCATGTGTTCATATTATAACAATAATATTATATTAATTATAATATATTATATTCATCGTACACTATAATATAATAAATCATAAGTAAAGACCGGATTTAATTGATATCGCAACTTTTTATTGATATCAGGTAAATTAAATCTGATCAAATATGTACACGAATTGGACTAATAAAAGTCTTCCTATCTAATTTAATGCAATTTTAACAATTTTTGAATTTTTTGTATATTTCATGTTATAAATTGTACTAAGTATGTATGACTAAACTATGTATAAACTATACAAATTGTTTTATTATTTCTTGGGTAATTTTTTAATAAAAATATAACAAGTGTAGATGTTTAACGTACTTTTTAACTATACATACATACAATATAGTAACATATGATACAATTTTCAAGAACACAATTTAGAAATGTATATAATTATATATTTTAATTTTAGATTCTGAGCGGAGCGATGAATGTATTGATTTTACAATGATGTGTGTGTTTTTTTTTTATTTTTGTGTCTGTCATCACGTTTTAGGACAGTAAAAATGCTTCGATTTTCTTCAATAGTACCTTTTCTGATAGGAAAGTGAATCTAGTTGGTACTTTGGGGGGTCAAAAGTCAAAATTTCCCAGTAGTTTTCATGAGCGCCTGGAAAAACAAATGAAAAATTATGGGAAAAACGGGAATTTTTACGGAAAACCAATTTTCGACAAAATCGATTTTGGTTTTTGGTATAACTCTAAAAGAAATGACCGTAGAGACATGACATTTTGATCGAATGTTTATATATGCATTTTCTACACACCATAGCATTTTCAAAATATTCTGATTTATTTTGAGCTGTTAACGGACATTTTCAGTTTCCAATTTTTTTAGTTTTTTTTTCTATAAATTTCAATAAAATTTTATTTGTTGAGTAAAAAATCTTGAAAATTTAATAGTAGGCTTCTAATATATAGTTTCAAAGGCAGATGAAAAATATTAAAAATCCGTAGTCACAATTTTTTTTTATAAGTAATCAAAGTTCAAATTTTGACAAAATACGTAAAAATGACGAAAATGTGCAATTTATTTTGAGTTAGAAATTCATAAAAATGTTTTTTTTTATATCTAAGGTTTGAAAATGTGATACAAGAATCCTTATAAGTTTGCCTAATTTTATCAATAAAATAAAGTTTATAAGCAAGTCATAATAAATTTTTATGAGCATTTTAAGTTTAAATTTTTACAAGATTAGATATTTACTCGATTTCTCATGTAGCGATTTTCTTATTTTGTTGCAATTCAAAAACGAATAACTGTAGATGCATGAAAATTTCACTGAATGTTTATATAAGCATTTTCTATACACCAGTGGTTCCCAACTCAACAATAGGCACGGACCACTTTTATACATTTTTCACCGTCACGGACCACTCCCTGATTTTAACCCCCCCCCCCCTCTTTATATCACTTATTTTTTTATAGTTTTATATATAGTTTATAATTTCTAGGTACAAAATAAAATCAGAAATACAGTTTATGTCGTGGAAAAATATTTTAACTTATTTATTTAAAAATTTAATTTAATAAAAAAAGCTGATACAAATTTAAATTTTACATTTTACGAACTTACTAATTAATATTAATTAACTTATTCAATGAGAAAAAAATATAACAAATGTATATTATTGATAGTATTAATGTGACTTATTAGGGCGCGCTTCTTTTACCAGTTGTGAAATTCTTGGAACGATGCTGTTGCTTAGTGCCATATCATCACTTGGATTCAGACGATTTCGTTGTTTATTTTTTATAGATAATAGTGAAGAAAATCCTTGCTCACATAAATATGTGGTTGAAAAAACCATGAGGAAACGTAATGCTGTTTGCCGAATGTTTGGATATCCCATGGCCTTTTTACACCAAAACTCTTCTAAGTTTGTACTATATTCAAACGAACTCTTCAAGTTACTGTCGTTCTGAAGATCTATGAATTCTTCTTGCATTTCTTCTTGAACGTTGTTGACTTCGACAGTGAAAGGATTACGAATTAACTTCTTAACAACATCAGTGTCTACTACACCATATTCTGGAAAGTATCTGGTAAATTCCTCTTAAGTGGACTCTTAAGTGTCCTAATACATTATTCTGAATATCTTCTGTAAAACATTTGTAGTGTTCGTCATTAAAAAGAACTCGCAGTGTAGGAAATACAGAATAATTTTTCACCTGAGTTTTGTCAATCCAAAGATTTATCTTGCAGACAAAAGCGCGAACTTTATCTTCAAATACGAAAATATTTGCGGAACCTTCAAGTTTAACATTACCAGAACCTTGCAGTTGCAAATTTAGGTGATTTAAGTGGGCAAATATATCCGCAAGATATGCAATTTGCATTTCAATTTTTGGCTCACAAAGTTGCTCATGTAAATAGTTCATACCTTTATCGATTAAAAAAACCTTCAACTCCTCTCGAAGCTCAAATAAACGTGCCAACATATTTCCTTTTGAAAGCCATCTTGTTTCAGTATAAAATAGTAATGTTTCATGCTCAGCGTCCATATTTGCACATAATTTTTGAAAAACACGTGTATTGAGTGCACTATTTTTAACAGCATTCACTAACTGTATGGATATTTTCATCGCAAAAGCTATACCCGCATGACCGAATGTTATTTATATCCATACATAAATTGTCATCGGTTGCGATAGTGTGTTATCTGGCTGTTACTTAGACGCTAAGCCGTTAATAACAAAAAATATCAAGTATAATTTCGCTCATTTTTTTAATTTAAATTTTTTTATCCGCGGACCACCAGTTGGGAACCACTGCTATACACCATCTAATTTTGAATATATTTTGAATCTTTTTGAGCTGTTTACGGACATTTTCAGTTTTCAATTTTTTTAGTTTTTTTTTCAATAAATATCAATAAAGTTTTATCTGTTGGGCCAAAAAGTGTACAAATTTAATACAAGGCTCCTGATATATTAATACAATATCAGTTGAAAAATATTAAAAGTACATAGGCACATTTTTTTTTTATAAAGCATTTAAAGTTCGAATTTTGACCAAATACATCAAAATCTCAAAAATTATAAATTATTGTAACTAAACAATTATAAAATGGTCAGTTTTTATAACTAAGGATTGAAAATTTAAAATAAAGATTCTAATAAATAGTAGGTACATACTGTAATCAAAAAATCCAAAAAATATATAAACACGGTTATTTTTTATAGACATTTTAAATTCCAATTTAGACGAAATTACATATTAAAATCAATTTTAACGAGTAAAAGTATAATATATTATAATATTTTTATAGCATTACTGATAATTTTAGGTTAATAATTAAATAATATGAATAATATTAATTCAACTTAGCAGCTACCGTAAATTAACAATATCAATATAATTTAAAATATCCTAGACTGACATACCGTCTCCGCTCAGAATCGTTTTTCGTATACAATGATATTATATCATTGAATTCAAATTTAATACCATCCATTATAGTACAGTGATCTACTTGTAGCCTACTGTACAGCGGAGCGACATCCACTTGACCCCCTTTTTAAATACTTCTTTACAATATTTTTTTTATTACTATTTTATAATTCAGTAATATGTTAATGTCCGTAATGTTATTTAATTAGGTAGGTAATTAACAATTATATATTTTAAATTATTAGGTATATGATTTTTTGAATTAACTTAAATGTATTTTTCATTTCAGTTTTAATATATTTACTCTGCAATTTTGTCATATTTTTTAAGTCTTCTTAATTTTGAATATAGACACTCTCATCATAAGTCATAATTAATTTCATTAGCGATTTCTAAAGGAACACCTAGCGCCTTCGCATGAACTTAATTTTTTTTGGACTCTTAATTTCGCTGTTTTAAGTCAATATAATATTACAATAAAAATTAAATGTATCACCTATTTCAGATTGTTTACATAGGTTACACATTTATAACACCTTCTTAAAAAATCGCTAAATAATTACATAAATCTTGTTTTCATTAGCTTTTCAGGTAGACATGAAATCACGATATTTTAATAGTTTCATTCATGGTGTATAGTGTATACCATATTATATTTAAACTAAAAACAAATAACCTATAGGTACCTACTCTTCTGCAACACTCAAATACTCAATAAACATATAAGTACTTTCATTACATATTGTGATGTAGTGTAGGTACTTATAAACCAAAACAATATTATCAAGTTTACGAGTAACAATAAATATAAAAGATAGGCGATTGCATTTTCTCACTTTTTCATCTAATAGTTTAATGAGGAAACAGGAAAATACGGTGACCCACATTTTAAACGTAGGATTTATTTTAAACTTGAATCAACACTATAATGAATTATTAATTATTTAAATATAAACTAGTTATGCTTTACTTTATTAAAATGGTAACCCATTTTTTTAGTTTAATATTTCAAATCGGAAATTGTAAATAATTTTCAAAGTACAACGAATATTAATGAAATAGTTTTGTATTTACAATTAATTTAAGTTTAAATGAGGTGAGTAGTGCTCCACACATATCTCAGGGTATACCTACCTTTTCTTTTATCTTTATTACGCTTCTCATCTTGAAATATATATGAAAATTGATAAACTATACGTTTAATATTAATTTGTTATAGATAGTACAAAAAAAGATAATACTACTTAGGAATAAAATAAAAAATAGTTTTTAATTTTAAAAAAATAACCTCGCCTAAAAAATTAGATGTATGTATTAATAAATACTATACAACAATTTTTTTTTTAAAGTCATACATATTTACTATTTAGTTTTAGTACCTAAGATGAGTTTTAAAATAATAATTTTGTACATTATAAAGCAACTTTTGTTGCTTGTATCTTACCTCTCATGACAGATATAGTTTATTGTTCTAACTACATGACTATATTATACAACTGTTTTTATAAAGAGATTGTAGTAATTTATTTGTGAAACTGATTAGGTGAATTCGATGAAACGACTGATGGCCAACAAGTCCTGGCAACCTACGATCGTAGCGATCAACGAGACCAGTGACACAGGTACGTCGTCGGCCGTGGACAAGTCACTGCGGTTTCCACGCAAAATGATCTTCAGCAAACAAGACGCAATCAAAGAAAATGGCACGGCAATGCTGGAAAACGGAATTACTGTTGGCGTGTTGACCAATAATAACAGGACAACCACGATGCTGATGACGCCGAATTAAATTTAGTGTTCCTACTTAGCGTTACCTGCCCAGGATGTCATAACCAGAAATGCTCACGAAAGATATTAAAACTAGAGATTGGTACTTGTTTGTTAGTGGAGTCCATAGTATACCCCATTTCCATATACGACGGCGTCTTCACATTTTAATTTATTTCCTCTGTTAGGTTACTAAATGTTAAGGAAATTTGCATTTCCCGCCGGCTTGACGATGTGTTTAAACTGCACACTTGGATTCCTAATTAATTCCATGCGGAGGATAACAAGAGAAATAGAGATAGAAAATAATTAGGTGTTAAAAATAAGAAACACAATAATTATAGTACATTTGTGTAGTTACTCTAATCGAGTTCATCAGTTTTGAATGAGGGGTATTTCAAAATAAATAACCCAATGATAATATTATTCTACTGAAAATGTTTGTCTAAAGTCCTCCGTAAGATATTTAAGAAAGTAAAATAAAAACTATGAATTTGTCACATTTCCAATTGTACCAGACAGACATTGCTATCCCCTGAATATGCATTAAATCCTCGCTTTTGTGTGTATACATCACGTTTTATATTGTAAATAACATATTTAGATTATTTCCATTGCTCGTAGAAAGTTCATAAAACATTTTAACAAACACAATTAAAATATATCTTCTTATTTCGGTTACTTGTCAACCGCGGCGATCACTTCTATTTCGACTTTGGCGTCCTATAAAAATAAACATACAAAAAGATTTATCATCACATAATTTAACAGCCCGAGTGACACGAATATAATTTGGTTATTTTATTGACCTCCGAAAAGAAAGAAGCCACAAGTGTTTTCACATAAACAGTGACAGAAGAAAAAACACGTACTATAATAATTTATCACATCAATGGTGTCTTAAAGTCAGTTTTGTTTAATACTTACTAAAGGCAATTTAGCCACTTGAAACATTGCTCTAGCCGGATATGGCGGCACAAAAACTGTTAAATAGAAAATAAAGAGACAAATTATTGTTTTTAATCAGTACTTAGTGCTATCTATTTAGTATTTTGAAATTCAAATGAGCCCGCATAATTACATTGCTTGTAAATCTCGTTCACCGTCGGGCCGTCTTTTATGTCAGCTAACAGAACCGTGGTCTTAACGACTGGAAATAATAAAAATATATACACTTATAAGAATTATCCAAACATGTTACCGCTGAAATAAAGGGGTCTCTTTTCGTTTTATTACGTAATCACAAGGATGACTGTATCCGGGATAAATAAATTCACCCTTTATATTTAAACGAAATATTTTTTTGTTTTTAAATGTAAGTTACTATTATTTTTGTGTTATTGTATACCTAAGTTTATTGAATAATTTATAAATAAAAACATTTTTATTTGATTCTGTATTTTTTTATAAAAAAATTACTTTTTAGTTTTTAAACCATACATGTAATATGAATTCATTTGGCGTTCATTATTAATATTTTTACACTTCTTTGTCTTTCGAATTATTTTCGCCACATATATAGGTTAATATAATATAATTTGGTTATTCTACATAATATGATTATATTGTATAATATGGTTTGCACAGACATTCGACAAAATTATAATAGTTCGTTCAAAAAACTAGTAGGTATATAAATAAAAATGCAACATCTATTTACAAGTTTATCAAATTGTTATTGCGAATGAAGATAATATTATCATTTAATAATTACTTCCTAATGAATAATCATAATTGGCCAAGTAGCTAGTCAAAAATACCATAACATTTGTGGAAATCTTCCAAAAGTCAATAACACATATTTACATGATAAAATATGTCACAAAGACTGTGTGATATATATATAAATATTAAATTGTGTAGGTATATACAAGTTAGGCATTTTATCAAATAATAATAATTAGCCAAATAGTCCAAGATTGAAGTTTTAATTTGAATACAAATTTATTTATGAAAAAACATACACGAATGAACAATTTTATAATTATAATGCTATTACATTATCCTATAATATGATTATATTGAAGTGTTTATATAGTTAATATTCAATTCTATCTATTATAATCATGGTAACCACAGTTTGGTCGGAATTTAAAAAGATTCTAAAAAGATCTATTAATATTGGGGAATAAAATGTAGAATACCTAAATATTTAATTATTGTCATAAGTTTATACAACTTAATTAACATTATAGTAAATCCTTGATTATTATAATGCATATTTTATTAATAACCTGGTTTGACTACATGCCAACTACAACATTTGTTTAAAACACTTGTTCACCGCTCGATATTATAAATATTAAATAAAAAGAAAAACAATTATTAACGTGTAATATAATGATAGCAATCAAAATAATATTACACCAACCAATCATGGCAGAGTGTAAAATACAGAACCCAAGACGTTACAATGTTATAAATATAGGTAGCTACCAATACCGTATTATACGTGTAAAGTAATAACTTTTAGACAGTGTTCTAGTCATAGGTACCTATTCGCTTAACGGATCAAATATCAAAGAACATTGCATCAAGAATAAAATATATAGTGTATAAAAAGTAGAGATATTATAATATTGTATAATATGATTTTGGCTAGGTACTGAATTTCTCCGTTTTTTTTTTCGAAACGTTTGAGTAAATCTAATGTCCCACGTCGATGTTTAGGTTGTTCAAACATTTCCTCTATGGGAAGTCGCGTAGATCCAAGTTAACAAACAATGGAGTAAACTTTCGTCAAATATTTCATTATAGAAGTCCTTTAACCAGAACGTGTAATATAAAATATGACACATCACACGTACACTGCATGTAGTGTAGGTAAAATTGTCTATGCATAGTTTGAACATTTTAATATATCATGTCGTTTTCACCGAATCTTTATTAAGGCACATTGCTGCATAGTGAACTATGAACAAATACGAGGTTATATAATATTATATAACCTTTCAAAAGGCACAAATAACTTTTGCGTGAAGGATTTGGAACTGGATCAGGAACTATTAACATTTTTACCCACGTCATTATTCGTGTTCATTATATGTTGTCGGGTGCAGTTGTCGCTATTTTATAAATTATATGCAATAAAATATATTGTGGTAACCGCCGTTATTTTTACATTGTTGAGGAAGTCGAGGGTATAAGAGAGGTAAATATATTTAATATTTTGCTTAATTAATATCAACAAATTCAGTGATTAAAGTATTAAACATGATACCCGCCGCAGATACCGCGGCATAACTAATACCTATAGGTAGGCATTAAATATAAATCATGATTAAATTTAAATATTTTTAAAAACAGTACCATGTTATATAATGTAACAATATAGGTACACAAAGGTATTATAAAAACGCTACTAGACTTTTAATTAAATTGCATAACATATAGGTACTACGACGATCGCTGAAATTCGAGAGAAAATATACTGAGTTACAAAAAATCAACTAGGTATGATAAATTAAAAATTTGAAAAACTCCAATATATAAACATTACGATGGACTTTATTATTACAAGGAACAAAAACAAGATAAACCGAATAATTTCAGATGTGGTATAGTGATATATCAAAGTTTTGCTGTAGAGGAGAATTTTGTGCTAGGGTCGACTTTAGTTCAAGTAATTTATACAAACTATGTATACATCAGGTTTGGAATCAAGTTATTTTATATTATGTAATATAGAAGAAACAGATTTATATATTAAACTTCGTAATATTTACAGGAAAAACAGTATATGTCTACTAATTTGGGTCAGTCAGGCGCTAATTTAAAAACACTAATGGCCAATGAAAAGACTAATGGAATAAAAGAATTTATATGGGGTATACACGTATCGCACCATTATATTTACTTGGATAAAAAGAAAAAGAGAAACCAATACTTGTGTGAACTATATGGTACGCTATTTTCGTTGAATGACACCATTTAAAACTAAATTACTACCATTCAGTTATTTATTTTAAAATTAAAACTATTTAAAACTAAATTACTTCAAACTGATGAAATATAATGTTAATATTTTTAATTCGTTAAGTTTTGATAAAATAATTGCATATCTTGATATACTTACTTGAACTAAAAGACGACTGAGATGCTTCCAGGACATGTTTAATATTTTCCAATGCCTTTTTTATTTCAGGTCCAGCACCGCCTTCAACCAGCTTACCGGTACATGGATCCAAGCCCAAGGTACCTGACAAATAAACTGTATCACCGTACTTAACTGCTTGGCTACAAATAAAATAAAAATCGTTTTTAACTGCAACCGAAAATAATTTATAACATTAATTTCTCATGTTTTCACACTTTATCATTAAAAATAATTACATTAACCAAAACCAATTAAACCAATGAGATTAGGGCAAAAGTAAGTATTTACTTCACGATTAAAAATAATAATATAATTATATATATATATATATTCATGAACGCTTTGCTTATTCCAGTTATAATGTAAGAAACTAACAATTGAAAATGGGTTAAAAATAATTTTTCATAATTATTCGTAAAAAAAAGTTTTAAGTATACCTATACCTACCTCTGATAAAAAACTGAGTTGTCTCAAATCTACATAACATTCATGAAACATCCTTGAAAATGTATGAATAAAACATGAGTATTATTGCCTAGCTAAGTAAAAAGTGAACTTCTGATGTATTTATCAAAGTATTAAATGTAAACATTTTCAAAATCTACAGTAACAATATAATATTTTTTATTCGTAAAAAAATCCTATTAGATATACAAATAAAATATTTCATCAATATAGTTGTAACTTTTCATACACTTATTATATATTTTTTTTAGTTGTATTTAGTATAAAAACATACCATTTAGATAACTATACATGCATTTTATTGTTTTCTGATTGATCGTTTTAAAATAAAAAAATAATGTAAATCAATTTTTTTTGCTTAAAGAATATTACTATAAATATAACAATAAAACAAATGGGTTATAATTCAAGAATTTTATATTCCATAATAATATGATAGGTACATAATAGTATATGAAATACATATTAAGGTTTCATTATAACATTTTTTTTTTTAGTTTTACCTCGTGTTAATCTTCTTACCTAAATAAATTCTTAATTATTCAATTAACTATTCGATATCGTTCAACTGATAAGTACAAGAAACATAATATGGTATTGACAGTTTGGCCTTAAGTTAAAAATAATTATTCATTGATAAAAAAAAAATGTTTATTCGAAGATATAAATAATTTCCATACCTAATTTATTAAGAATATAATTTATGAAAAAATATAATTGGAATGTCGGCGAACAAACTGCGTTTTAATTATAATAATGAATAATTGTTTAAACGTTACCGATCTGTAACATGCTAATACTTGAATAACAATTAAAAAAACTATGATCATCTCGATATAATATTATTATCCTTTCAGATTGGTACTTCAAACGATATAATTTCGATAAACTTATTTTTTTTCGAGGATTTTTAGTTTTATTGTAATTATATCATACTTACTAAAAATAAATAAGTAAGGATACCTACCTACTCATATAAAAAAAAAACAAAATAGTTTTCATGAATGAAAAGTTTTCAACTTGTAACCAATGAAAATTGACAACAACTATTATTTATTTTCACTCAGATTTTCATTAAAATAAGCATAATTTAAGCTGTTTAATTAAAAAAAAGAATACCATAATAACCAACTCCAATAAAAACAAAAAAAAAACGCTCTAGAATTTCTTTTTTTTTTAAATACACTAAAAAAATTAAAAGTGTATACACGCATTTGAAACTTATTATTTTTATATTGATTAAAAGATTAAAGTATTAAACCAATTGTTTGTGTAGTTATTAATATGATAACGGTTTGTCTAAGAAAATATATTTTTAAATCACAAATAAGTGTTATTATGACGCATAGAATAAAGACGACTAAAATTTATCTCGGAAAGATAAAAATAATGCCAAAATAATTTCAAAAATATAGCACATTTTTATTTTAACGATATTTGTATACCAAGTTAAAAGTAAATAATTCTATCTGATAACCGTGATTTATTATAGAAGTTATTATTGTTTTGTAATGTCTGTAAAAATATTAAACAATATTATTTCATGTTGTTATTGATTTTTAGTTAATACTATGTGTTTAATGTACTTTATATAAAGATCTCTAATTACAGGTGGTATTGACACTACTAGAAAATTCATTTTAAAATAACAATTAAAAAATGTTAACAGTATTTAGTAAAAAATAATTTGAAAATAAATTTGTTGATTTATACACCACGCAGAAACCTTATTTATGTGAACCTATTCAATTATTACAATATTATTATATCAAAGATATATTTTCACTCACATCTAAAATACATTTTTTAATGGATTCGGAATCAGAATTACATTTCACTTCAAACAGAATTTATTTTTTTTTTGTTCGAGGTTGTTTGGTTTGGAATTTCTATTTCAAATTGACAAAACCACAGCAATAACTTTTGTCGACCCTCACAAGTAGAATAACTTGGACACTGCTATATTTGAACTCGAATAATGTAACGTATCCCGAGAATTATGTGCGGATCAAACAAATTGAGCCGACAACTTACAACAAGACTTGTAGTCCATCGTCTATCGGGAAAATACATTTCATAAAACAATCTTTACAATAATATCTCCGACTTAACGTCTCTTTCAGTACACTATGTAGTTATGAGTATATATATATATGTATATGGGCAATGAGTGAATCACTAACACAAGCTGTATGCCAGCGGTTATTATTTCTGGTGGTCTCGTTTTTCAAAGTTGACGTACAATTTAACCACTCTATAAAATATGTCACTGTGAAAATGACACGTACTAAATATAAAAGGCTTGACTTTACTGTTAGTGGCGGAAGTTGAAAATTTTGACCCTCATAAGCATAATTATTCGAAAGAAACTATGAACTCGGCATCGTGCGTCTGGGATTTTACTATCAATTAATAGGTAGTAGGTATAACTCGTTATGCAATACGTGTAACTGCACGCATCGAAGTCATACTATAATATAAAATAGTGTACATGTATATTATGAAATATGAATACATACGTCATAATATGAATTATTATACAATTAGTTTAATCACCTGTAGATCCCGACCGAAGGGCCCGCCAAATCCGTGGAAACGTGCGACAAGTGGCTCATACCTTCGAAAGATTCTAAACGTTTCCTTAGTGCTGTCAAAACTGACGGAGTGCAGATGATCGGCGTGCGAGCTGTTAGTCTACTAATGAACATATTACTAACGTATTTATATTATAATATTATTTAGTGGTGGTGGTTATCGATTGTTAACGGAGTCCTTCGGTGATGAGTTCTCCGCTATCTGCATTCTCTCTAATTACTCGTAGAAACAACTAAAAAAAAAAAACAAAAAATTAAAAAGTGCTGATATTTTATTATAATAATCGACCAGTTTTCGTCGACATCGCACCGAACTGTGCTGGGACAATCAGAGATCATTGGGGATCGCGTAACCCCGCCCAACCGATAACACGTTTCGACATTGTACATTAATAAATTGTACTGCAAATGATATGCATTGTGATATTATGTATAATGTTTTTCTATGTGTGTGTGTGTGCGAACGCGGCGCGCGTGCTATATACATATATACGGAGTGATCCAATTAACACAAGGCACTTGTTATTTCGAAAAGTTTTCAACTTTTAAAAATTTTTTTTTTTTAGAAATGTTGAAATTTAATAAAATCTACAAATAATTAGGTATTTATATTTCTAAAATGTTCACATTTTTTTATAAATGATAACAATATTGATGCATGTACCTAATAAACATTTTGTAATTTTAAACATTAAATGTATCATTTAAATACATTAATAGTTTAATATTTAATATTAATGCTTTAATTAACATTTAATAAAAGTTAAAAACACAAACCATTAATATAAAGCTAGGATAACATTTCTTTGAATGTTTAAAAATTAAATATTTAAAAATCAACATTTAACTAAATCTGGTATTTGATTTCTATTTTAAAGTTTAATATTAATCATTAAATATAATATTTAAATGTTAATGTTAAATTAAACATTATCATTTTGTTCATGTTTCAATGTTTAGCTACCCTAAATACTAAATATATTTTTTTTATGACTTAATAAATATTAATTAAAGCTTACCGGAAAAAAGTAATAGTCAAACATTTAAATATTGAAGTTAACTTAAGTCATAACAATAATTTTTATAATAATATAGTCGTCACAATTATATTGTTCTCGTTTAAATGTAACACAATATTATTTAACTTCTGTATATAATATAAACAAAATATATTATAATAAAAACATTTTATAGGTAATATATTAATATGTACAATATGTAACATATATATTATGTTTATTCAGTAAATATTTTAGATAAAAAATAAAACAATAGGTAATTTCAAAAGAACTTAATAGGTACATTATGAGTCATGTATTATTTATGTTATATTAATTATTGTTGATACAAGATAAAAATAAAAAATATATACATAATAAATAATTTTTAAACATATAATAATATAAGGAACTTCATTTTAAATTAGGTATAATTTTGAAATGTATCCTATATCTCATTCAAGGAAAAATTTAGATATTTTTATTTTAAAGACCTAGGTACCCAATAAACATACAAACCTTATATAGAATATTAATTATTAAAACTAAAAAAAAACAATATTAAACATTTAACTAACCATTTAATACTCATTGAATTGTATTTTAATAAACATTTATAAACCTTATACAAAACATCATTTGAACCAATTCTAAAGACTTGATAACACACTATACTGAAAGGTTTAATTCAACGTTACACCACAATGTTATCAGAAACATTGCATTCCTACGCTTAATTCAACCTGATAATATGCATGTTGAAACCAACATCACAACAAAATGTTTTTAATAATATTGCATTTCTATGTTGAATTCAACATTACATCATCGAGTTATAAACAACATTGCATTTTAAGGTTGAATTATTATTATTTATTAATGTTAAATTTTTATAGTTCACTACCTACTCTTACATATTTCTAAAGTTCTTTGATAAATATTGTTTTAGGTATATTCTTAATACAATTGTCTGAGTCAAAATATACTGATTTTGATTTATTTCAAAATTACTGATAGAATTGTCACACAATGTCTCATAATATAAATTTAATGCTAAATATTAGTGAAGACTTTATACAATAGGGTTATATTCAACTGGAAATTTATCTTATTTTGCAGATGATATTTTTAATACTATTATGATAAACCAATTAATTTTCAAATTCAAACTAAGAACAATTGAAGAAAAACAAGATGTTATCATCAAAATGCTCGAAAATCAAGCAAACAAACAATTTTTTTCAAATGGAGATAGTACAATTGTTGATTACAATCCTATGGCTGATTTGTACCCTATAGAAAGTCTAGACGATCTTAATAAAATTGAAGATCAAATTTTATTAGACAGTGATTATATTGTTGTTCTTAACAATATGTTAATATTTTTTTTTAATTATCTTTTTAAGACTATTATATTATAATACATGAACTACATTTTAAAAATTCACTTGGTTCGGGATCTATCTAACAATATTGATGGGAAAAATGTTTGTTCATCAGTAAAGAAAATGATGTGACAACTTTTTGATGGCAAATTATTGCAACAATTCTCATTTGCTGGAAGAAAATTAACATCAAAAAAATGCTTTTTTATGGTTTCTATAAAATAATTGATGGTAAAGTTTAAATTAAAAATGTATTAAATAGTATAATTATAATTTTAATGTTATTAGTTTTAGAAGCCAACAAAAAAATATCAAAGTTCAAAGGTATTGTAAGGCAAGAAGAGATTGACGATGCTATTAAGTATATGCTTATTGAAGCACCTTTTTGCTTAAACGAAAATTAGAGCCAGAAAATTCAGCAATAATAGTGCCATAAACAAATTCCTGTAATAAATATTTTACTTTTTATTTCGAATAAAGGATATTTACCATTGTTAAAATGTGTATGTATTTTATTTAAGAAATGTACTATAATATAAGTAAATCATATATTTAAACTAATATTGAATTCAACCTTAAAATGCAATGTTGTTTATAACTCGATGATGTAATGTTGAATTCAACATAGAAATGCAAAATTATTCAAAACATTTTGGTGTGATGTTGGATTTAACATGCATATTACCTATCAGGTTAAATTAAGCGTAGGAATGCAATGTTTCTGATAAAATTGTGGTGTAACGTTGAATTAAACCCACGGTTTAAGATAGAATGGTTAAGCAACGAGCTATACAATCCCACTGTACATTACGGCCAGTGGCGCAACTACACCTTATGGTGCCCTAGTAACAAATTTACTTATGATGCCCTACAGTGTGTCCTACTATATAACATTTTCGTTATATAATTATATTTTATAGTTTAGAAATTTTACAAATTATATCATAGGCGGGTATGTTCTTTAATTCATAAAAAAAAATTAATACATGTTAACAAAATCCTATAAATTGGTAAAATGTTCTATTATTTTACTTAAATTTAATTTTTCAGTTTTAATTTGTTTGATGTTCAAAATAGCAATGTTTGTTAGTCGCCAGTATCGGTCTTAACTCATTGCTTTATATTTGATTGATTTTATGACATGTTTGTAATAGAATGTAGTATTTAATTAAAATTGTTAAGTTATTACAATAATTAATAAAGATGATAATTAATTAACGATTCAACAGTGGACACTAAATTTAAATTTAACTGCACTAACTTTAAAACATCAAATAGCTTTTGCATAGGTTCAAAAAATAAAATTAATTTTACATGCAAAATACCTGAACTTTCTTATTTAGTTGGTAGTTCATATACTTGATTTTTGATTCATCACTCATGTCTCATTCCTCGAACCAACAGCTGTTCCAAGCAAATTGCAAATGATCCGTCGATTCCTTGTGATAATATTACAGATATGACAATTTTTGTTCTAATTTTAGATGTTATTCTTATTTCGTCTATTAGCGTCTTCGTAACATACTACAATACATACTAATGACAATTACGTATTGAAACCACAGTTGTCAGTCAACCTCAAGCATTACCCACTGCGGCATTGCTAAACCAATCTATACGACTATGCCTATATAGCTATATAAACGAATGTTTCACGGAATAAGCAATGTAAACTACTTTCATCATTTTTACAAGAAAAACCTTCATACGGGCTTCATTATTCTCTATTATCACATTACTATCTTTATTCAAATTTTAATGTTTTAATATTTATATTATTTATATTTTTATGTAAGGAATTTATGTCATAATAAAATAAATACCAACCACACAAACGAACCAAATGGTGCCCCCTAAAATGTCAGGTACTCTGGTGCGGTATGCTGACAAATAGATCCCGCGTCATCGAGATCCCGGTAACCATTCTGATAAGAATGGATACCAGGACTGAGTCATTCAGATCCCTAGACAAAATAATACTGAGTCATTTAGATCCACCGACATTTATAGGTCCTATAGTCTATTTGAGACATCTAGATCTATTTTTTTATTATGGCGGCATTTTTAAAATCATGAAATCTACCTCGCCTTCAATCAACTTACATTTTAACTAACAATAAACAAATAATGTATATGATATAATATAGGTGACAAAAAAATAGTTTATTTGTACCTCTATTATTCGTTGTACTTATATTATTTTTTGTTTGTTCCTATGTCCTATTTCCTATTTAAAATAGGTATATTGATTAGAAATATGCTTTTATAATCAATGATATTCACAGATATATAAAGTAAGTTTATATAATATATATGTACAAAGTTACTTTAAATATCTGTGATGGTATTACACTATTATCTTTATTATGATAAGTATCTCAGCTATCTTAGCATAGCTATTTTTAGTATATAGGTACTTCATAAAAATATAGGTACCTAATTACACATTATAATTTATATTATTGTAATCCTAAATTAATTTTTACATCTGTAACACACCTTCCTTTGTAAATCGTTATACAATATCATAACATAGATATGAGCCCATATAGCCCATATGGCCCATATAGGTAGTAAATAGTAATAGTTTGATTGTGTCTATTATTTATTTTAGTACTAAAACCATTAGGTGTTGAAATAAGACACGGGTAAACAGGTTAACTTCAATAAATATAAAATCCAGTATAAAAACACTAATAAGTCGGAAAAACGTTAATTCAAGTCCAACAAATCGCGTAGGCGGCGGATATTGCAAAATAAACTAAATAGACTGATCTAACTATCTAATACCTACTAATATTAATATACTATACCCAGGGGCGTAGGTAAGGGGGGATTTGGGGGGTTCAACCCCCCCCCCCCCCCCATTAAAAAATCCCAATTAGTTAATATAGTAATATAATAATAATAATCAGAACGTTTTTCAAGATTCGAACGAACTAAAGAGCAGTAAAGAATTTTTAAAGCAAAAGGATCACGAAAATCTTTACATGAACGTTTAATAAAGCCTAAAATACGCATTGCTATGTTTTTAATAAATTCAGTGTGATAAGAAAAATTTAGCTTAGAAATTAGAATCAAATATTGTCCCAAGATGTTTAAAATTAGATACGAGTTCAAGATTATAATTAGAAATAGAATAGTTAAAAATAATTTGGTTCTTGATTAAATTAAAACACATAAGTTTACATTTATCAATATTTAAAAACAGATCATTGCATTCACACCAATTTTGTAAGTTGTTTAAATCCGTTTGTAAATCAGTAGCGTCTTGATTATCTTTTATATTTTTTAATAGCTTGGTATCATCAGCATATGAACTGAGGTTGGTAAGGTTGGTATGGTAAGATGTTGTTACGGTTGTTACGTTAGGTAAATAATCACGTGTATGTGTGGCAAGGTTTTTACTACTACGAACCCGGGTGGTCACCCATCCGGGAACTAGTAGCAGCGACCGTTACTTACTCTCAGTCGTATTGCATAACTGGTAGCAGCCAAGCCACACTTTTATTATTATTATTGATAGCTCCAACAATGCGCACGATATAACACAGAGTAAATATAAGAATTCAATTCTAAAATTAACACTATTATTATAGTCAAATAGCTATAGCAAAAATATTACAGTAACTTGTAACTTAAGTTAAGTTACTCCCCAACACTGAATTAAGTAGGTATATAGACAGCGGGTTACAGTCCATGAATTGTTAATACGTATTAGACCAATAAACGGTGGTAAATTACACATATTTTATAATAACCGAATTAATTTCTTTTTATGTATATGTATGAATTCTTTGACAAACCATCTAGGATATTTAAGAAGTAGGATTTTTAATTTTCAATTTTAAAGAAAATTTAAATTAAGATGTTATTTTTAAAATCCCACGAAATGATTAGGTACATACAATTTGTATTTACTTTGAGCACATCAGATTTGAAATAGCTTATAGTCTAGAAACGTATGAATTGAACCATTTTTTTGAAATTACAATGGAACTTCAGGAAGTATATACCTATGTATAATTTAGTATTGTTGCTAGTAATTTTTATAGTCATATGCAAACAAAAATATATTTCATTTTCCGCGACGATTTGACATATTTGTGCACGTGCAATACACCGATACTTATAAACCATAATGGATTACACACAGTTACAGTTACAGATACTACTCACACAATGAAACAGCCCAAATATACGTGTCAAATAAGTTGCCTAAATATTACTCCTTAAAAAATGCTACGCACAGCACCCTTTAGAGTTATTTAGACTATAATATGGGCCAGTGGAGTAGTTAGAAATATCTCTTAAGGGGATAGACATTTTTTACACACAAAATACTAAATACCTACTAAATAAATAAAATAATTAATAAATACAGTGGTGAATGGTGAGTGGCAACTAATTGGTACCTACAATTTATCAAAAATCCTAATATATACACAAACATACAAAATTATTAAATTTTGTTTTAAAATTCTACATAATTTAGTATCTATAGAATATTTTAATATATTTGCATAAATTCACTTTAGCTAACCGTCACTATTTTTAAACATACGTATTTCAACGATGGTCTAATCAGCAATATATTTCTGTTTTATCAGACATAGTTTTTTTTTAAATTGTATAGAAAAATGATTTTGTGTGCGTGAAGAACCTCGGCGACTACAACACTTACATGCAGTACTTACGTCTTATAGTTTAGTAGCGAAATTGTGTAACTAATACAAAAATCTCGCCATACAGCTTGGCCAGCTTGGGCTAAGAATTATAATATATAATATAATATATTATGTTTATGCTCAGAAGTTAAAAAGAACTGCAGCTAGCTATACCTATGACTGCATAGCAGTGGCGTAATTTGGTCATGTTTGTGGTGGGGGGGGGATGACATTTTTTAAAATTTTACCTATACCCCCCCCCAAAAAAAAAAAAACAATAAAAAGTATTAAATATAAAATATGCTAAACAGTTACAGTTTATGCTTTGATCACAATAAGAGATCCACTTTACGTGGCTTTAATGCTAATTCGTTTATTACTTCTTCGGGGTCAATTGTTATATTTTTATGAATGGCCAACATAGAGAGGCCATTTAATCGATTCTGACGAATAAAAAGTAAAGAATTAGATAATATACTTAAATAGTTAAATATAATCTCTATCACATTAATAGGTACCTATTGAATATATTAAATTAATTAAGTTCAAACCTCAGACATTGTGTTCCTTAAATATGTTTTCACTCTTTTCAGAGTTGAAACATATGTTCAGGTGAAGATGTTGATACCGGTAAAGTGCATAGCACTTTTAGGAGAACATAAATATGGGATATATGTCTTTGTTAGAAATATCCAGTGCTTGGTGGTTTATTTTTGTACCACTACACAATGCATAGACTAATTCAAAACATACACAAAACATATTGCAATAGTGATACCTATATACTAGTGTGGCTGCGTTTATAACGAACTACGAGGTATTTATGTACAACTAGCATTTTTATTATTTCCATAAAGTATAAAATATAGACTATTTGTAATAATATTATTTCGCCGTCATTTAATATCAATAAAAAAAAAAAAAGTAATATTATTATATAAAGAAGTACATAGGTAAATGTAGTTCCAGTCTTAAAAAAAAGGGGCATGGGGGGATACGAAACCCAAATCCCCCTCCTAAATCCCCAAATCCCCCTTAACTATAGAAAAAAACTGTGTGTTTATATTTTTAAGATTTTTTGGTTAACAGAATAACCTACTTATAATATCTAATTTCATCCAAATTCTAACGTTAAATGTTTACGAAAAAAAAACATGCCTAGGTACATAACTTTAATATTTTATCAACAATTTAAAGAAAAAAACTAAAAAACTATTGAAAATTAAAAATACCTATAAATTGCTCAAAAAGTTTTATGTTAGGTTAATGTAACTAGGTATAGTTAGAAAAATGTATGAGGGGATCTTGTATTACATTTTAAAAATCCTTAAATATAAAAAAAAAAATTCTTATGAATTAGCAAATTGTCGTAATTTTGACGGATTTTGTCAACCACCCATAATGGAAATTGTACATGTTTTTCAATTTTGAAACATCATAACTATTACCTGCCGGCTGCCACCTGGGTATACATTTATAATTAATCCTACATTACAGAACAGTCTTTATCTTAGATCGCGGACTAATTCGTGTAAACCAATCGTTTTATCGTTACCTATAAACTATAATGATTAATCTATAATATGATCCTCGCTTTCTGAATTCTCAGTAAAATAAAGTTTACGATGAAATTGCACAATTACGGAGGCGTAGGAATGCCACCAAAATTAAAGAAAATGTTTTTCAACATTTGTTATAACAAATAAATTATTTGTAATAACAGAAAATATATCAGTTAAAACAAATAAGTAATTTGTAATGCTTAATAAAAATTATATCCGATAGGTATAACAAATGTTGAAAAACATTTTCTATAATTTGGGTGGCACTCCTACGCTTCCGTACACAATATACCTACCTAACAATTACTAAATAAGTATTACTTTAATATTAGTCTAATAATTATCTAATATAGTAGTATGTAACTACTAAAGTACTAACTAACAATAGTAACCTAAATAACAAGGCAGTATCCAGACATTTTATCGGGGGTAAAACATGTTTATTGTAATTTGATTGAATTTAGGTTTTGATATTTGGTTAAAAATAAGACAAATCGAAGAAATTTCGGTGGGGGGGGGGGTCCAGACCCCTGGACACCCTACAGATACCGCCTTGCTAAGTAATAATTTTTTATTGCTTGGTTATGATCGTACAGAATTCAGTGGTTCTTAACCGGTTAGGTTTTATTATAATCTATAAATGGTAGTACCTACGCCAAAGACATACTTATTCGTCAATCGTCAACATTTAGTTAGTACCAAAAATTTAAAATACTTAAATAAAAGATAGTAGTATATTATACATAGGTACACGATACACATAAACACAGCCCATGGGGGGGGGCTATAGCCCCCTTAGCCACCCCCTTGGCTACGCCACTGCTCCCATACATTTAATGGAGGACCTCTTTGAACACATCCATGTTATTTTGGATTTACCAAAATGTTTTACAACATACATATACCCGTTGTAACACAACTTCTCACAACCTTTATTGGACGTTATAGTCTCCATAGCTTACTTAGTAAGCTAGTGGTTCTTAACCGGTGTTCCGTGGACTTCGTATAAGTGTTCCGCCAAAATTTTAAAATCAGTGAAAAAAAATTCTTTCAAAATAGAATCATTTTAGGTTTTGTTGGTTTATTTTTGTACACAAAAATGTTATCGTTAACTTTCGAATAATATAATGTGTCAGTATACTATATAATATATTAATATACATTATTATTATTATATTATACGATAATCTCCACCATACTGCGATAACATACGTATAGATATTGACAATTTTATTTTCTGCACTAATAAAAGTTATAAAATACATTAATATTAGTATGTTGCCCACGGTTATCAACGTTAGACGCGTGTACAACTTCATAATTCTGTTATTTTTTTAAGTAAGTACAATTTGAAATTTATTTAGTTAATTAATTTAATTTGTAACGACCATTTTAATAACAAAATGGACAAATTTCTTAAACGGAAACATGATTTTGGTACTGATTATGCAAGTACAAATACAAGCAATGTCATTGATGATACTTTCAATGATGAGAATAAAATAAAAAAGGTCAATAGACAATATTGCAACGATTATTTGAATTTTGGGTTCACTTATGTTGACGAAAATGATTGTCAAATTCCCCTTTGTGTGGTTTGTGGGGAAAAGTTGTCTAATAGCGCAATGGCGCCAGCGAAATTAAAACGGCATTTTTCATCTAAGCACGCCAATCTCCAGTCTAAAGAAAAAAATTATTTTGAAAGGTTGTTGAATAATCAAATGAATCAAAGAAAACATTTTAAAAAAATTGTAACAATATCTGATAAAGCACAAATCGCATCTTATAAAGTTGCCGAAATAATTGCAAAACAGTTAAAACCACACACCATAGCAGAGAGTTTGATTTTACCGTATTTTTCTGTACTACAGATAGATAAAAATTCAAAATATGCCATAATTAACTGCCTTTCGACCACTTGGTTTTTATAAATATTAGGTCTTTTAACTTATTATACCTATAAAATAATAATAATATAATAATATAATAATATTATATAATAATAACCTGTTAAAATTTATATTTTGATTGAGTTTGTCTTCTGGCTTTTAGTAACTTTCCATCATAACATTATTTTGTAATTTTCATCTACATAAAAAAACGCACTGAAAAACATTTTCAAAAATTGTTTTGTAGTCAAATTAGTATTTTGTTAAATATTTTTTAGTATATTATTACCAAATTTAAATCGTTGAAGAATTCATTCAAATTGGATGGTTGATTAGTAAAAATACCAGCAATACTTAACCTAACCATTAATAATATTCTATAGTAGGTATAGATATTTCAATTACTTAAACTTAATATTTTTAGTAGGTATACAAGTCATATTATTTACATAATAACTATATATATAACATATTAACTCAAGTAGCCAAATAATATATGTTGGAATAATAATTATACAATTATTTTTTTTTAAAATTAATTTACTATTAAAAAACAATATAAAACTTTCATAAGTGTATTTTTAACAGGTAGCTAGTTTACTTGTTATTATTATAAATAGTAACATGTGAATTAATTTCCACTATTTTAGGTTTCTACTTTGAATATCTTTAGGGATATAGTAATAAATATTTTCAGATTTTCTTCAATCACCTCAATTAATCTATTCATTATTATTCCTTCAGATTCAAGTTATTTATTAATTAACCAAATGCAGTGTTATGTAAGAATTACAATTGAGAAATATCCAGAATTAAAACTTCCATTAGTTAGGAAAATAAGGGTACCAATTCTTAGAATTATGAGATAGCTACTTTATTTCAGTTCGGTACCATGAAATGATAGAGAGATGGAAATGGATTTATTAGGGAATTAATTTATTAGATAATGTCACAGTCCTCAAAGTCCATTCATAAAGTTTGCATTCTCATCAGTTAGATTATTCTAAGCTTTTACACATTTTAATTGAAAGTTAACATTTTATCTTTATCCATACAATTTAAATAATGCAAACATTAAGCATTAAAAAAGTTTCTGGTCTGAATGGTCGAGGATTTTCTCTAAGAGATGAATACGGTAATAAGTATTGGAAGCATCAAATGCGTAGAGACGGTTATAATGTTAGGTGTTCGTTGTGGCGGTCAAAGTAAGTTATTATTTTTTTTTCAGTAAAAGAATTGTTTTATCTAGAAAAAACATATTTTAGATGTAAGCTGAGCTAGGGTCTAGTATATTATATACCTACTATATCCGCTAATTAATTTATATATTTTTGTCAGTTACCTACTTGTATTGATATTAAATTATGTAGTTTTATACTAATCCTAACTGCCCGCTTGGTGTTGCCTGTGCCAAAGATTAGTTTTTGTTATAAATATATTTGTAAAAAAAATTATATGCCATATTTCTACTAATTATAATAGTATTATATTGTACCCAATGTGTGGACACTGAGTTATACTGCTTACCTACCTATAGGAGTTATAAAATAAGATATTAACACCCTCCAAGTCTCAAGGAATTTATTGGTATAACTTTTTATTAAAATGGTCCAGTAGTTTTTGAGTCTATTAACTATGTATGAAGCAGCGCAAGTTAAAAATATAGTTGTCATATATTTATAAATTGGTCCATAATAAATAATAGTACCTACATTTTATTTATTTGATACAGCTGTCCTGCTCGAGGTAAAATTTTAAATGTTGATCCAAATACCGTTATTTTGAGTACTGGTCATCAGCATAACGAGGAAAGAAAAATGTTAAAGGAATTTAAAAATATTTTACACCAGCGTGCAAAAAGTGAGCGTTTGTCACTAAGGGCAATATATAATGAGGTTACTGCATTACCAAGATTTGCGAATATAAACGTAGACCCATATGAGAGTCATAGACGGCAAATGGCTCGTACTAGAAGAGCCCACCAACCACCAAACCCTGGATCTATGTATGAGTTTAAACTGCAGATGGAAAGCCCTTTAAACTCAAATTTGACGATGATCCAAGACCAACCCTTTTTTCATGGCAGCATAGGCACAACCGAAGAAGAAGGCATAACATTAGTTTTTGTGACACCTCATGTTAGGAAGTGAGTTAAATAAACATCTGTAAATATTAATGTCTTCAAAAATTATTTTGTATGTTGGGTTTAGTATTTTTAGAACAAGTACAGATTTTTTTATTGATGGCACATTTAATGCTGCACCAAGATTTGGTGGCCAATGCCAGCAATTATTCGTGCTGATGGGTGTTAGCTATGACGTAGTAAGTTATTTTATTGAAATCAAATAGTTTTAACTTTTTTTGAAGGATTTATAGTCAAATATATTTTTAAGAGTATTTTTACCACACATTTTTAGTCGTATTATTACTAAGTTTGTGTACATGTGGGTTATAAATATTATCATTAGCATGACATTGCTTAGTTAGGAGGTACCTTACGTCTTTACCTAACCTTTTGTGCAAAAAACCAAATTATATGTCAAACATAGTCCTCAATGATCTTTAGTTAAGGTTTTTAAAAAGTAATTGAATACATTTTACTTAAATCATTAATCTCAAAATTATAAAATGAATAAATATTTACTCAACGGTTTACAACCACTAAATTAAGTACCTATTTACCTATTTATCTTATCCCACAATATAAAAAGAACTGGAAAAGTTCTATATAGTATATATCTGGGATGGCCACACTAATCTTAATTTTGGGAACCACAAATTTATTTATGAAGCTAATTTGAAGCGAGTCACGTTGTTAAGATACGTTAATAAAATGAAGACACATTTTTCATTTTATGACAAATGAAGGAACATTAAATATTAAATATTAAATAATATTACATATACAAATGTTTATTTATTTATAGAAATATCTTAGAGCCGCACAAAACTGACTCAAGAGCCACGTGTGGCTCGTGAGCCTTGTTGTGGCCACCCTGGCTATATATTAGACATAAGACATAAGATTCAAGTTATAACTTATAAGATACTTTTAAAATTATATCTTGATACAATATACAAGCCATATATTTCAGTTGCATAACAAATATAAGTTACTTAAAACAGTTTTCTAAAGAAAATAAATAAATTTACATTAAATCATTATTTTACTATCTAAAGTAAAAATGTATCTAAAAATAGAAATTATACTAATTATAGAATACATTATTTAAATAAAAAGGTAGGTACACAATATATTTTTAAATTAATGATTAAATATTGATATTTATATAATATTTTGGTTAGTAATATGAAAATAAATGGCATAATTAAACTAGTTTATGTATAACCCTATTAGCTATTATATAATATTACATTTTATAATGAGAATTTCCTTTAAAGAATTCAAGTTTTTGAAATTACTATCTGATTAACATAATCTTGTAAGGCAGTGGCGGATTTAAGGGGGGCCAGAGGGGCCTGGGCCCCCCTTGGCCAATAAGTTGTATAAGAATATAACTGTGACTTAAACTTATAATCACGATTCACGAAAAATTCTGGTTCTGAATTTGTTTTGATACTTAATATTTAATTATATTATACTTTATATTTATAAGTCAACCGTGAAAGCTGCTATAATGTAACGTATGTACATTGTACACATATATAATACATTATAATTAATAATAATATGTTTTAATGTACCATTATACTAATATAAGTGTTTTTATAAAAATATGTAATGATGTAAAAAAATATTGCCCCCCCCCCCCAAAAAAAATAATAAAATCCTAGGTTTGCCACTGTTGTAGGGGATATTATAAAACCGGCAAAATAAAATAATTGTTCAACTCATGCACAGAAACATAATACATCAGTACCTATTAATTATACTTTACAAATAACTTTTTAATTACAGAATATTTATTTAAACAAACCAAAGATTATCTGTAAATAATCTAATTCCTGAGAAATAGATTTGTATTTACCTACCAGTGGCGTAGCCAAAGGGGCTATAGCCCCCCCCCCCCCTTAGACCGGGTTGACCTTAGAATTTTATCAAGATTAATACAAAAATAAAAAGTATAAATAAAAGACATATTGTATTTGTATACTTAGCCCCCCTACAAAATTCCTGGCTATGCCATTGGTACCTACTGTTAGCTTGTTTTCACACAATGCAACACAGCTACTGTAAACCAGTAAAATGGGATTCTAGATGCAACACATTTATTTTAATAACTTTTAAATTCCATTCAATTCCACCAAAAAACAATAAAGTTACTACATGCATATATATCTATATTTAGGGTTTTCCTTTAGTGTATGCACTGATGTCTAGGAAAACTGAACAAGCATATAAAGCTCTTTTTTTATACATTAAGACTATTGAACCTACTTGGCAACCAACTACTGTTATGACAGACTTTGAACGCGCTTCTATCAATGCCATACATACAGTTTTTCCAACAGCCAGAGTTGTAGGGTGTTGGTTTCACTCATCACAAAGTGTATGGCGAAAAATTCAAGAACTAGGTAAAATTTTAGAATACCTATGTATAACAGATTAAAGAATTGAATAGATAATATTTTTGTAATTTATTAAATATTTTTTATTTAAGCACATAAATACAAAATGATTTATAAATTGTTGGAAATAATTTCTAGGACTGACAAAATTTGTACAGAGAAAATAGGAAAGTACATGACTTATTTAGAATGGTAATGGCAATTGCGTTATTGCCAAACCAAAAGCTGGTTGAAGGTTTTGATGAAATCAGAAGGATGTACCATACGGATATTCAACACTATATTGGACAAACCGAAAATGAAAGCATACATAAATTCCTGGAGTATTATAGAAGAACATGGTTGACAGGTAATTTGAAAATATAAACAAATAATATTTATGAACTAGCTGATCCTGTATGGTGTTGCCCGTGACAAATTAAATTTTTGTGGATTTACCCAAGGCTGGGCAAGTTAACTATTTTGTTTAACTCGTTAAGTTAAGTTAATATAGAAAAAAGTAAGTTAAGTTTAAAGTTAAGAGTTACCTCTATTTTTTTTTAACTTGAAAAAGTTACAAGTTAATTAGAAAATAAAAGTAACTTAACTTAGTTAAAAATAAGTTACTTTTTTTTTTTTAGTATAAAATTAATAATTATACCTGCCTACCTTTTTTTAAGCTAACAAATAACATAATAATTCAATAAATGTCTTAAACATTTTAAATAAATGTATGTAATAAATTTCTTTACTGTAGGTACTTATATTTGTATATTATACTTTAATCAATAATGAAATCCAATAAAATAATTGTTATATATTTGTTAACGTAAATGATCCACTAAATATTATTTATTAGAATATAATTACTTGGTTAGTGGTTACACAATATATAAAATATTATTCAATTAATAGTAAGAATCATAGGAGGCAATGGGCTGCGGGCCGAACTTTTTTGCAAATAAATATTACTTGCCACTTGGGTAATCGTGTTCGAGAGTTTGTGATTGATATAAATTATAAATACGATAACAATTAATAATTAAAAATTAAAAACGTTGAAATCTGTTTCTACTACCCGATGGGCTTGCCGTAACGAAGCTGTTAGTACAGTGAAAGAAAATTACTCAGCTTTACTTATCGCCATTAAAGAAATTTCAGAATCTACTAGACAACCAGATGTTCGTGCTAAAGGCTTAGGTATAATTCACCAAATGCAAACTTTTGAATTTGTAATTGCATTAGAAATGCTAGACTCTATATTATGTTCTATATTAAAAGTTAGTGCATTTTTACAAACATCAGATATTAATTTATTAACTGCAATAGAACTAGTTGAGTCATTAAAGAAGTCACTTGAAACGATGAGAAATTCTGAATCTGTTTTTGGTAATATTTATAAAAAAGTTGAAAAAGTATGTGAAGTCAATGAAATTGTGATTCCATTAGTAAAGAAAAGGAAAGTTTCAAATAAAGTTGATATTTCTTCTAATACACAACATTTCATGGATACTAAGGCAGATGAAATGAGGATTACAGTTTATAATGTAACATTAGATCAGATGATTAATGGTATTAATATTAGGTTTAGCCAAGAAACTTTGCATATGATAAAAAGCGTTGCCAATTTATTAGAATTGAATGTTGATGACAATGATATCACCATATTAACAAAAACTTTTAACCTGGAAGCTAAAATGTTAAAAAGTGAAGTGAATCTACTTAAACACACAAACAATCTACCTAAAAGTGATAAAAAAAAATGTGACACATGGAAAAGTTGGTTAACAGAAATTGGCAGTGGAAGAGAAACTATTTTCAATAATATATTCAAAACTTTAAAAACTTTTGTTACTATTCCAGTCACTAGTTGTTCATGTGAACGAACATTCTCAAAATTAAGCTTAGTCAAAACAAAGTTACGTAGTACAATGCAACAACACAGACTAGATGGACTACTAACAATGTTCATTGAACAGAAATTGGCATATAATATAAATGTTGATGATGTGATTCAACAATTTAAAATATTAACTCCCTCCGAGAGAAGAATGGTGCTATAAAATTAAAATCCTAAATAATCATACAACTCAACAACTGCAGTATTTTATAGTTATTATAACTTTTTGTTTTTATAATATTAACATATATTTGTACATAAACATGTAATTTCCATTACGTAATACAGATGATATTGATGAATAAATGTCATATTAATGAAGTAACCCTATTTATATCTTCTCCTAAAAAATATTTCCACATGATGGTGAAAAAAATTTGCCCCCCCCTGCCAATAAGGTCTGCGCACGCTTATGGTAAGAATATAATATTTAATCAAACCATTATTGTATTTTACCATTTTAGTAGACAGTAGTTACCTCATACCTAGTCCTAGTGAGGTGTATTTGCCATTTGGTATATCATATGAATATCAAAAGTAAAATAATGCAACCAAAAACTAAGCTTTTCAACATTCATACTTTAACTATCATTATAATAAACCATGATAATTATTAAACATTTCAAAACACAACACTTTCGAGTTTCAGTCCATGACCTCTATCCCTCTATCCATTCTTTTGCCGTTTTACACTACTACTTCTGTAACTGGTGAATTTATAGGATATTGTGCATTGCCAAAAAGAATAAACCTTTTTCTTTTTAAAATTAATTCTTTATTAACCTGTGTATTATTTTTGATTTGTATAGGTACTTGCTATACTAATAATATAAACTTATCTGTAGATGACATACTGCCTATTTTTCAATAAAAAAAAAAAAAATAATAATAGATAATTATTATTATTATTATTATGATTATTCTTGGATAAAATATTTGTTAAACTTTAACAATAATGAAATTTCAAAATTAGCATCAGACATGGAACCCCAAGGTTAGGTTAGGAAAGCAGTATGAAACTATGAAAGCTAGAATGTGAAAAATAATTTTCGATGACAAGGGACAGACTTGAGACATACGAGACTCAACAGACTATATTATTATATATATTTTGTTTATGATTTTATGTCCACTACTCCACTATTCTATTACAGCCCGCATTTATTGGACGGTTTATTGAAAATTTAAAATTAATCTGTGTCCCAGGTATTTATTTAATTTAAAGTAAATACGATGAACCATGAACTACCACTCTATTATACGGGTTTAAATTATTTACACCGACGGGCTAAGTTATCTCTGTAATTCGATGAATGTATTAAATATAATAATAAGTAATAATATTAATAATGATTAGGTGATGCTAATGAGTCTACAAACATTACAACCGTGTATGGCGGGATACTGAGTACCTAAATAATTGTTATATTTTTCTTTTATTAATGACGATGTTACTCCTATAACATTTCCGTTTATAATATACTATATAGTTATATAATATTTTCTGTGAATATGCAATATGTCATAAGATAATTATTTTTATAAATTATTGTCCAATAATTATTAATTAATATATTTAAAATTTCAGATTTTTTTTTTATAAAATTAATTTGTACAAAATTGAATTTATTTTAAATCTGTGGTTTAGGAAAAAAATTAACTTACCGTGCCAATAAAATTAATCAACTCGTTAGTTACTGAATAACTTGGGAAAAAATGTAACTCGTTAAGTTAGAAGTTACTTCTAAAAAAAAAGTAACTCGTTAATTAACTTAGTTAAAAGTAACTTAACTTTTTAACTTAAATTTAACTTATTAACTCGTTAATGCAAGTTTTTTTTGGTACAAACATCCAAATTGTTCTACTTTATACTAATATTATAGTATAGATATAAATTATGAAAAGTAAAATTATTTATTTATTTTTTAAATAATGACCAGTTAGTCCAATTTACAACGTGGATAACAGAATATGGTATAGATGGAATAGAGATAAAAAAAAAATTAAATAACCAACATTTCTAAAGGTACACAATTAATATGAGATAAACAATTAAATTAATTTAATAAGAATATGAATACTTACAATAGGTATAGGTATATTGTATACAATTATCATTTAAAAAGTTTTACATTATTAATTTTATTTCTAACGGATAATAAAATAATAACAGGTGAACATGCCATATAGTTTTGAGAATAATTATTAATTATTAATATAAAATGAGTATTTAATTTTTGATATTATTATAATGATTATTTATTTTAAAGAAAATATTGATTAATATCTCCAAATGGATTTTAAAATTAATTTTTTGAGTACTTAGTTGATTAACTAAAAATGTATGTTCAATTTTTCAAATTATTAGACATTCAGATTTATCAAACCAATTTAAATCAGAAAATAGTATGAAAAGGGAATCTTCACCCCACCCCCCTAAAAAGTGTAATAGTACCTATCATATATTTAAGTATATCAAAATTCTGATAAATATTTGGCTTATAGCTGCCACTTGTCATTTATGTCAAAAAAATTTGTTCGTCCCCAGCTCACTTGAATAAATCCTGGTAACACTACTGTTTGCTCATAATTAGTTATAAAATGTAATAATAATATATTTTATAGTTTCACCATAAGCTAGCTACAGTTATTTTACTATTATAATTTGTGCAGGTATTTTTGCTGAGATGCTGTCAGTAAGCCATCAAAACAGACGAATTAATAATGTTTTAGAAATTAGCCATAGGAATCTAATGACGAACATGCAAAACCCTAATCCAAGCCCATGGTTATTTTTAGGTAAACATTGAATAGGGTTGATTTTAATAAACAATCAATAATTTTTTAAATATACATAGTTTTCATTTAAAAAAAATTCATCAGAAAACCTTATTACTCACGTTCATGGAATCATGAATGATTATCGGTTGGCAGTAGATGGCATAGAAGTCCGGCAACCTAGGCCACGTGCGAGCAACGAACAGGACAAAAAAATAACCTTGGGCCTAACAAAACTTGAACAGAATCGTTTTAGTGTAGCAGAGTTCTTGGGTTACACTAAACATGTAACGCCAAATTTTGGAGTAGAGCGCCCTAATGTTCACAATGAAGGTGAATATAATAATTCTTATAGTTGTGTAATGTGTTATATTACTGTTTAATATTAATTAAAATTTACATTTCTCTGATAAATTAATAAATAATTTTTAATATTTTAGAGTTACAAGCACAGACTGTTGAACCAATCATCGAACCAGTTTTGAATATGATGGACAACATTGGTAATTATGGACTTTGTTGTATTACTTTTTTGCCATAAGATAAATAAATAAATAATTCTAGAACCAAGAGATTGCGTGATAATTGGATATGAGTCACCACCAGCATTCTTCCAGGGAGTTCTGAGGCATTACAACATGCCATTATTATTACCATTGCCCATTTATGCAGATCAAGATGCAAGGCCAGATGATGTTTGGCGTGAGTTTCAGGAACATAATGATGGAGGTTAATATACTGACTAGTGATAGGTTATGTGTTAGGTTATGTATTAATAAGCGTTAGATTGATATATTAAATTTTCTCTACTCATTTCTAAAACTGCACATTTTCACTCATTTGTAATTTTTCAAATATTATTAGTTATAAATTATACATAACTGGTAAAGTCTTATGCCAGATAAATTGTGGAAGTATTAGGTATATAAATGATAACATAAATATGTTTAATGAATAATAACTTTACTATATTATTATTATTATGTGAAGGACACTCAAGGAAATTTTATTAGAAGACATACGCATTGTGCCATTGTAATATTATGACATATGTGCATATCTTATAAGCTATTTTCCCTTATTCTATTTGACCATTTATACAAATTAATGTATAAAAAAATAAGTAGTATATGATATTATAATACTTTAAACTTACAAATTATTTTTCAGTTGAAAACATGAGGGAAATTGTAGTGTGTGTGGCATGCATGAATACTGGATCAAACATTGTACTAAGGCCATGCAACCATGTCTGTTTGTGTGGTGAATGTTTTGAAGAATTGGATAGATTGGTTTGTCCACTTTGCCGAGCAGTCATTATAGAAATTGTCGTTATTTTAGAGTAACTCAAATATATTATAATAATAAACATTAAAATATTATACCTAATATACCTATTGGTGTTTCATTATTGTTTTATATTTACCTATCTGGTTATCAAAGTAGTATTATATTATATTCATATTACTTGAAAGTGACAAATGTATAAGCCGATTTGTACGAATTGGTAAAAACATGTCTATAAATCAATAGATTCATAGGTAGTGTTAACTATTACTATACTCGTTACTCAATAAACAACGCACAATTTATTATGGTTACTCAATGTATTTATTAATCATTCACAACAGCTCAGGTCATCACACACTTCATGCGGACCTTCGCTCACTAGCTAACTCCATGATAAAATAAATTTATTTTATCATGGTCACATACACACTATTATGACTAGGTGTACAAATTATATTATTGTATTGTTTTAGTTATAGTTTGACTATGTATGATTGATAAGTGGATTTGTGTTAAAAGCCATTCAAAATAAATAATATTATTGCAAATAAACTAATATTTTATTTTACTGTTGAAATTGACTTCAACTTAATGTAAAACTAACTTCTTTTGGATCGCTGACGTTCCACAAACAACAATATGAAACTACTTAAAATGCTAAATATACTATATATATACTAAATACTTTAAATTACTAAATTGCATATGTTGTTACGTACTGTTAAGTAAATGTTTTCATCGTACAATATCTATCATCAGATATTCAGGTATAATATTAATTTAAACAGACTGACAAAAGGCAATTGTTGTAAAAATAAAAAACAAAGGCTAGATTACAAAAAAATCTACTACTGATTAATTCCTTGGACCTAAGGTAGTAAGGTGCTTTAGTTGTATTAATTACAAGTTATCTACATATTTTTAAATCTCCAACATTTGAAGAAGTGTTGCATACTAAGATTTGAGTTTACAAACTTCTTAAAATTTAGTTTAATACAATCATAGTTTAGTCTATCTCACCCGTTATGGCCTATGTCAAACCAGGCCAGTAGCTTCAGCATGCAAACAACGAAATTTATGAATACAAAATGCCATAATATAAATAAAATATATATATATTGTGTACAATATTCGTCAAAACTCAAATTTGATCATTTAATTTATTAAATTAATTAGTTAAAACTCAAATTATAAATGTTGATAATGATAAAAACATTTTTATTTACCAAACCTGGTTACTAGTTACTAGTGAGACATTTTGATCAGAGGGTGACAAATAGATCCCGAGACAACCAGATCCATGTTGTTACCATATGTGCGGTTGGGATCTCGATGACCCGGGTCCTATTTGTTCATACACCCTCTGGTGGCCCTGGTGTAAGTACCACCCAACACCCCCGCTTGTTGCGCCACTGGATGATTCCATATTTAAGTTATATATATACCTATGTAATATTATATTATATTGTGTATAAAATACTTAATATAATATGTATGTATGTGTGCAGGGCCGAATCGAGGGGGAGAGTCAGGGATTATCCCCGGGCGTATAATTTTTTGGGTGTATTTTTAAGATTTTACATTTTTAAATTTTAAACTGAAAATGGAATTTAAAACAAAAGTCGTAACTAATCACATTGATTTAAAATAGACGAATAGGTAGGCATCGCCGTGGAAATACCAGTCCGCGAGTAGGGTACGCTACCATAGATTAATGTGTTCAACTATACAAGGGGAAGCTTATCAGTTGTTTCTCGTCTGGATCTAACATTGCCTTGTACTATCGCATCACGAGAACGTAGTTTCAGTAAATTCAAATCAATTAAAATATATTTATGATCCACGATGAACAAAAACAATTACAAGTTATTAATCATGTCGATTTTCCTTTTTTACCTAACCTAACCTAACCAAAAATATAATATAATATAATCTAAACAATGTACAATTATCTCAAGTTAAAACTTAAATATTCCTTAAAAATAATATGCATAATACTCCAAGTATTATGGAATATATTATAATAATTTTACCATAGCAGGTAGATTGGCGGAAACGGGAATTGAACCTTTTTCAATTTGGCGGAAACGGGCGATGGCGGAATCGGTCATTTCAAATTTTGGCGGAAACGGGTAATTCCCGTGAATTGAAGCATTTGAATATGTTCAATGAAGCATTTGAATATGTTGTTGGTTATGTGGCAAAAAGATTCATTGGAAAATATCCACAACTAGGAGAAATTGCAACACCTTGTACTAACAATGAACCTAGTTGCAGTTGGACAGAGTATAAATCAATGGGAAATTTAGTAAAGCCAACAAAAATGTTTCTTAAAGTTGGTAAAATAATGGATATGGAATTTCACAAACTACATGGAAATCATGTCAATCATAGTCCAGGTATCATGCAAACACTAACTGAGATAGTGATGGATACAGTTGCAGGGTATAATATTGAAATACCAGCTGAGGTAGTGCATTGTTTGGTACGTACCCGGACATTCATGAGAATCAATAGACTCAATAAAGCTATTGAACAGGACCAATCCAAAAACCTAAAAGATAAAACATATTTAAAAAAATTTATTGTATAGTTACTATCAACTTCAATAACATGAAACTACTATTCTTAAATTATTAAATATAAAATTAATAACTAGTACCTACCTATTTAGGTTTGGATTTTCATTAATTTCATCACATTATAGGTATGTATTTCAAATGTCAGTAAACTGGAAGGTAATGATAAAGCATAAAATCCTATGAGTATTTAATTTTAATTTTTAAGGTAAGTACCAAGGTAAGTGTTTGACGTTTATCTGATATTCAATTGTCATTAATATTTAATTGACTGTTTACGTCTGTTATAATCTTATCACCATTTATCATAGAAAATAGAATCTTTTTTATGACTTTAATCATTATACACAATAAGCCATAAGGTAACACGTGGCTTGTACGAAAATCACAATATATTAAGTATATTAAGTACCTAAGTAATTAATCTAATAAATTAATTATTATTCCCTATAATCCGTCCTATTAACAACATTAACAAAATCACAAATTGAATTTTGGGGCGCATTCTCTGATAATGTGGACAGAGTGACGTAGCATATATGCGCAGAACGAAGTTGGGAACATGAACTACTACACAGGACTGGACACTATTGGCAGGAGGAGAGTAGGGGGTCGTCCACAAAGTTGTACATATTCGGTACACATGCGACACAGCGCCATCTGTGAGATAAGAAATATTTTGTTATATAAAATACCGCCTTTTTTTAAATTGTATAGATTATCTGAATAATATTATGATCTTTAAAATGTTAATAAAATAGGTTTGCATTGTGGTATTGTACTAGCAATGATATTGGTTTTTTTTACATTTTTTTAAATTATCTTAAGCCGAACGTTGAAATGTTCTGTGAAAGTTTCAATGTGTTTGAAGAAACAGTAGATTATTTCCTAGAACACAAAACAAATCTATTGACTTTTCCTTGCGAGTCCCACAAAAGTGAAATATTGACATATATTATTACTTACTACTTAACCATGAGACTGAGACAATATTCACAAATTACAAATCAAAAACAGATCAAAGTAAGCTGCAAAAAGAAGAAATTGTCAAAGTTGGTGTAAACATAAGATAAACGTAACAAATGTACATAATATTTTTTTTATATACCTACAGAAACGTCAAAAACTGACAGCTATTAAATCATTATTAAACTTACTATTTAGCATTAGCACCACGGCATTTACTATTTATTATTATTTATTATCACTAATATCACTATTCTTTGGTGTTATCCTATAAAAAACGTAGTTCGTACTACTAACAGGCAGAGTGCAGTTACATCGCATGTGTACGAACCTTGTACAACTTTGTGTCCGTGATTTTCTCTGTAGTGTCCAGTCCTGTGTAGTAGTTCATGGTTGGGAACATACCAGTGTATTTAGTCATGAGTATTATTACTAGTCCTACCGTTGTTAAGTGAACGGCATATTGTATTGACTGAATTGTGTACATTTTTATTGAATAGATACCGAGTTCTGTTGAATGTTGTTGTAGTTAATTAATTTATTAGTTTTTTGATCCTGACATAGTGACATTGGACGTGGTGGTCTGGAGAGACTCACCACAATATATCGAAAATATCGATACATGAAGTCGATATATCGAGAAATTTTATATCGATACAACCACACCGATATATCGCCTTGATATTATCGAGTCTTGTGATATTTTAATACGATTAATCGTTGGGAAACCAATAGAATATATTATTATTATATACTTTAATAACTGTAACAAATTCAATTATGAATTATTTGGGTTTTTATATATTTATAGCTATTATAGCAGTATGTTTACTGTTTATATGTACATCCTACTATTCCTACTTGATTCCATTGAAAGTAGATAAAGTCATATACTCATATAGGTATATTGTATTTGTACGGCCGTACGGTTTCACGGAATCCTACTATTAAACTATTATTAGAATGCTGATTAGGCGATAAAGCCATGAGCCCATGAAGCCATTAGCCCATAAAGATATTATGATTAATGAATATTTCCATTTACTCATATTAATCGTTATTCATTAATCATTACCATTTCTTCGTAGTCCGTAGACCGTTGAACGTTGAACACTGTACGAATATACGACTACTTTTTTTGTTCTGATTTAACTGCTTAATGTTTTTGGCTGTACTCTACAATCGAAATGTTATTTGCATTATTTTGCAATTTGTATCATTTTTTATTTGCGTGATTATCTCTATCTATTCCAAAAATGCCGCCGATAAGTGGTGTTTGGAAACATTTTACTAAAATGAATAACAACTTGGCTATGTGCAATATTTGTCGTAAACGGCTTAACCCTTTGTCGACCGACGGACCGTCCAAAATTTTACAAAAAGTTGATATCGATTTGGATCAAGCAAGTAACGTTTTAGAAGAGACTAAAGACAAATTGAAAATGTACAGAAATGACTTTAAATCATTTGGCAATAAGGCCACAGAAACTGCAAGAAAATATGATATTGATCTTCATTTTCAAGTAAAACGGCAAAGCAAAATTAAAAAACACTTTGACGAATTAGCTTCTGATCACCGATTTGGTAACAGAGAAGAGATATTTAAAATAACCATTTTTAATAATATATTGGACATAATTATCACTCAATTAAATACACGTTTTATTGGTATGAGTAAAGTCAACAAAATATTTGATTTTTTAACTCCAAAAGTATTACGTAGCATTGACGAAAGAACTCTGTTGCAAAAATGTGATCAGTTTCAAAGCAAGTATTCAGATGTAATAGGACCAAATTTTTCGCTCCAGTTTCTCAATGTTTACCATCTAACTTTTCCTGAATTAACTGAGACGTGTAATGCTTACCAGTTATGCAAGGATATAATAACCAAATTTGGAGTGATGGAATGTGATATAACAGAAGTGTTCATGGCAATTTTACTATTTTATACCATTCCTGTAACTTCAGCCGGAGCTGAAAGATCATTCAGCAAACTAAAAATAATCAAAAATTATCTTAGAAATAGTACCGGACAAGATCGACTCAAATATTTATCATTGATTGCAGTTGAAAACAAGGCAGCTTCAAAATTGGATTTAAGTGAAGTGATAGATCAATTTGCTAATATTAAAGCTCGTAAAAGATTATAAATTTGATTTTATAGCCTTTATTTTATTTTATTTGATTAGATAGAATTAATTAATTAATAATGATAAAATGTTAATGTTTAAAATTTGTTTTAGTAATTAAATGGATTTCCTTTTTATTTTAAGTATCAATTTATTATCTGTTTATTATTTTTATTAATGGTTTTACAGAGGTAGGTATTTATATTTTAAACAACAATATAACGTATAATGTGGTTTTTCCTATGTATATATAATTATATATATAATTGTTGAATATAATTTAATATTGTATAAAGTACCATCATATTGTGCAACAACGACAACATCGTTGCTATTAATAATGTGCAAAATCACGCCATATCATGCGATATATTTATTAGTGAATCAGATATTGTTAAACAGTGGCGTGAGACTTAGGTCAATAGGTCACTTGTATATAAGGCCGATTTTTAGCATACTGTCGGCACTACATTATAATATTTCTTATGTGTACGTCATGCGTTTAGTAAATATTACTTATTACTAAAAACAGTGTAGTCATTTTTGTCCAGATCGATCTACAAACATATTCCTTAAATTCAACAATAATTAAGGAGCCTAATTTATTAATTGCCCCGCGGCCCATTCCCATCTTGTTACGCCACTGCCGACGGTACATATAAGTACCATCACTTTTAAAATATATAGAAAATCAATATGAAACAATTTGTACGTTATTTCCCGTCGGTACTCTACAGTACAACTATATCTATCGAGAAAAAAAAAAGTAAGATATAATTCTATTTAATAACTACGTAACGACTATTTTTGGATGGGATTTTCTTGAAATCGGTATCGGGAGATTGCTCGTACAATATTATCGTTTATATTTATCAATAATCATTGTATTGATAAATATAAAACGGCAATTATGTTGGCATGTGTGTGTAGATTAATTATATTACTTGGTTAAAATCTTAGATCATATACACTGGATAGAGCTATGATTTAAAATCTTGAAGCATAGCAGTTCGAGCCCGAAGTCATCATTGCATATGCGCAAAACCATTTTATGATAAGAGATTATTGCTATGACCGGCACAATGATAAGAACAACCATGTGCTCACGACTTAGTGACTATGAAGCATCCATCAATTTTCATGTAATCAACTCAATAACAAACAAGTTACCAAGTCACAGTGTAAACATCAATCAATTAAACATTCCAGACACAATATTAAACTGTCTAGCTGATCCTGGATTTCATGAACCAGGCAACATTGATGTACTGATTGGTGCAGAAATATTTTATGAGTTGTTAATCGGTGAAGGCAAGAAAACTCAAGAGGGTACTGTTCTGCATAACACCTGTTTAGGATGGGTGTTCACTGGTCCCATGCCTATCGCAAATTCTCATATGTGCATGTCAAGTCTATTAATACAGTGTCAATCAGTGTCGTCGCTGGCTCTTACAGACCGTCCCACTTGTGGTGTTAAGAAAGACCAGCCAGTAGCCGAAGCACATTTTACCAGTACAGTAACCCAGGATCATTCTGGCCGTTTTGTGGTACGATTGCCATTTCTGCGTGATCCTGAGGTGCTAGGCGAGTCAAGACTTATGGCGCAGCAGCGTTTTTTCAACCTAGAGCGAAAGATGAATCGAGATCCTATGCTGGCCGAGGAATATGGAAAGTTCATGTCTGAGTACTTAAAAATGGGCCATATGGAAGAGGCAAAGGACACAGACCTTTCTACTTACTACCTGCCTCACCATACTGTGACCAAAGGCGACAGCCTAACCACAAAAACTCGTGTTGTGTTTGACGCCTCAGCAGTTACAAGATCAGGCCTAAGTCTTAACGACATATTGATATGTGGACCGCCCGTTCAGCCTGAATTGTTATCCATTGTGTTACGTTTCCGTCTTTATAGATATGCGTTGGTTGCAGACATTGAAAAAATGTATCGCCAGGTCCTGGTTGCACCTGAAGACTGTGACTTACAGAGAATAGTATATCGGTCAAATGCTCATGAAGTATTAAAGGATTATAGACTCCTCACCGTCACATATGGTACTAGACCTGCATCATTCTTAGCCACTCGGTGGCTACTTGAGGCAAGTTATATGGTTCAAGATGCAACGGCACAGCGTGCTATACAACAAGACTTTTATGTTGATGCTCTGTTGAGCGGTAGTCAGACCGAAGAAGAATGTTACAACCTGTACCAAGTGATATCAACCGAGCTCAATAAAGTTGGATTTCCACTTAGGAAGTGGTGTTCTAATTCTGAATCTGTATTGTCAAAAATGTCCAATTCAGAGAGTCAATCTAATTATATGTTATCAATTAGTGACGAAGAAACCATAAGTACGCCAGGCCTTGTGTGGCAGCCGAGGTCAGATTGTTTCAAGTTCATTTTTAAACCATGGTCTCAGCCACTTCAACTGACCAAAAGATCACTGTTGTCTGATATTAATCGGGTATTTGACCCGGTAGGTTTTGTTACACCTGTTCTCATTCGTGGAAAAATCTTTTTGCAGCAGTTGTGGGCCTTAAAATTAAGTTGGGATACGCCACTACCACCAGAAATGCAACAAAAATGGATTCAATTCTACAAAAGTCTCAAATCATTGGAAAAGTTACTTATACCACGTCATGTCCCATTCAGTAATAGTGAATCAGTCCAATTGCATGGTTTCTGCGATGCATCGCAAAGCGCTATTATGGTGCAAGTATTTATATTCTGTCAACCATAACCGGGCAAAGTCAATTGTATTGTTCCAAGTCCAGAGTTGCACCACTAAAGGCATGCACTATCCCTCGACTAGAACTTTGTGGTGCACTTCTCTTAGCCGAGTTAATCAGCATGGTATCCAGAGAGCTGGAACGCATCAGTATATCCTGCAGCTCTAGAAACATCACATTGTGGACTGATTTATCCATTGTATTGGCATGGATCAATACTGACAAACCATTAAAAGCTTATGTATCGAACAGAATGGCACAGATCCTAGATTTAACCAATGCTATGCAGTGGCGTCATGTACCAATTACCAGCAATCCGCCAGACATAATTACTCGCGGCTGCCGAGCCGAAACTTTATCCAAGAACAACTTATGGTGGCAAGGGCCAGAGTGGTTATCTCAAGCTGAACGTAATTGGCCTTCCAGTAATGTCGTCTTACCATCAGAAATACCTGAACATCGAATAATTCATTCAATCCTTATTGCTAATGAGCAAACAGAATTCTTCCTTGTTAATAGATATTCCTCATGGACAAGGTTAAGTAGAATCACCGCCCATTTATTGCGTTTTGGTAGTAATGCCCGCAACAATGAACCTTCAGCTCGACGTGTTGGCCCTCTTAGTGTTCTTGAAGTCAATAATGCCATTACATTGCTGCTAAAAAATGTTCAAGCTCGTGCATTTGGGCAAGAAGTATCAGATCTAAAGGCCAACAAGATGGTAGGGCGTCGATCCCCTCTGCGCACCCTCAATCCTTTCATGGATACAGATGGAGTAATACGGGTTGGTGGCAGACTAACGAATGCTGACATCGCCTTTAATAGTAAATGTCCCATAGTATTACCATCTAAGAGCCACGTAACTCAACTCATTTTCAAGCATGAACACAACAGGTTGCTCCATATAGGCCCTCTAGGCCTGCTAGCTAATATACATCTACGGTACTGGTCGCTGCGTGGACGGTTAATTGCGAAGAAAACAGTAAGAAATTGTATTACTTGTTTCCGTTCAAGTCCTAAATTCATCACTCCATTAATGGCACCCTTGCCGCGGGAGCGAGTAAACATTGAACGGCCTTTTGCTCATACAGGCGTCGACTTCTGTGGTCCTATTCTCATTCGCAGTGGCATTAGAAGAGTTGTAAGCATCAAGTGTTATATAGCTGTCTTTGTTTGCTTCGTCACACGTGCTGTGCATTTAGAGTTGGTTAATGGCCTCACGTTCGACGCATTCTTAGCTGCCCTGACTAGGTTCATGGCACGCAGAGGACACTGCAGTCACATTTATAGTGACAACGGCACGAATTTTGTAGGGGCCAACAAGGCGTTACACTCATACTTCTAAAAAACACAGGGGCAACGTACAGTCGAAGATGAGCTGTCACATCACCATGTTCAGTGGCATTTTATACCACCCTCAGCGCCCCACTTTGGCGGTTTGTGGGAGGCTGCTGTCAAATCAACCAAAAAACATTTATTAAAGGTGAACGCAATGGGCCTTTTTACCTTCGAGGAAATGAGCACCTTGTTATGTAGAATAGAAGCTGTGTTGAACTCGCACCCTATATCACCAATGTCTGATGATCCATCGGATTTTACTGCATTGACCCCCTCTCACTTTCTGGTAGGTGGTGTTCTCACATTGCCTGCTGAACCTGACAGCACCGGAATACCATTAAATCGAATAAGGCGATTAGAACTTGTAAGAGTACAAGCCCAGACGTTTTGGAAACGTTGGAGTTCTGAGTACCTACCACAACTCCATAAGAGAGGTTGCTGGCTGTCAAAAAAGGACAATATCAAAGTTGGATCCCTTGCAATTTTAAAAGAGGACAATTTGCCACCAATGAAATGGATTATGGTCCGAGTCATTCAAGTCCATCCTGGATCCGATGGAATGGTGCGTGTTGTCACTGTACGTAACTCAGCGGGAAGAGAATTCCAGCGTCCAACTGCAAAACTTGCTGTTCTACCCAATGTCAAAGATGAAGAGGAGGAGCCCTTCTAATCAATTAAATCACCTATTGTGTATTATTGTAATTGTTCCTATACTAGTATTTTGTTATGTCAATTTATTCATCTCATGTACCCTTAAGACTGAGTATTATGTATTGTTCTTTTTTTGTATTATTTTATTAGTAGTAGCTCTAGTTGGCATTATAATATTTGTATTTAAAGTGTTATGGTTATTTAAAGCCCTGCGTACTTTCAAAGGGGGGAGAATGTTTGCGCCATTAATGGCAATTTATATTATATTTTATTGTATTTGTTTCTGGCTTTCTGCTATTTTTATTATTATTTTGGCGATTAATTTTTGTTCTTATCGCACATACCTGCAGCGCGGTCGACGATGGTAACAGCTGTCGTGTGCTGACCACCCAGTGTATGTGTAATATATTCTAGTATTCAATGGTCTTGTCGTCAAATGTTCTTCTTTTTTTATAGTGTTGGCGACACTGACATTTTTCGTGTTTGATTTCTTTTCGTAAAATCGCCGTTTTTTCTCTCGTTGTCTCGCTGTTCTGTTCCCTTTTTTCTTTCTGACTGAGCACTTGTCATGTCACGATCTCTTCATGGTTCAAAGTTGTCTGCTTCCGATTCGTGTATAAAAAAACCACGTGTGTTTTTCTTCTTCCCTTTACCTTTGTAAGTATCGTTCTCGCGACCATTAGTTGCTTGTATTAAATTATTCTTTTCTTGGGTTGCATTTGCTCGGTCGTTTTGTCGTCATCTGCCCGATTTATTCGTGCTGGCATTTTATTATTCTGCAGGCGTTTGGTTCATGTTTGGTTCTACGTTTTCTAGTGTCTACGTTGTGATATGTTCAAGAAGTCGCACGTGTGCGGGTTGTAATATTTTGTATTTATTAATTACGTCCCCGGCACGGTCGCGTGGGATGAAACCCGCTACTTGACATATTACCTGTGAGTTTTGTTTGTTTATATACGGCCGACGGGCCTATTATTATCATTACTATTAAGTTAGAACTTATACTAAAAATATTATACTATTGTTAAAAATCAATTTTATATCATACCATTGTTGAACAATTATTTATTATACTACGTGTTAATTTTACTTATATATTGTATCAAATACAAAACAATGTTATCAACGCAAGTGTTATTATAATATATCATATTTCCTATAAGGATAGCGGTACTTATATTGCCTATCAACTAAGCCGTGAAGGCATGATCTATTAATATTATAGAAGGCTGAAAACGAGCAAACACTGCATAAAACCGATGTTATGTCTGATATAATAACATATTACATTACAATGCGCATGCGGCAGTATTCGGTATTTCAAAATAGAGAGCAAAACAAATTAAGTTCAAAAAAAAAAAATTGTCAAAACTAGTCAACACTTAATTGTAATTTTATTACTAAGTAATATTTTTAGTTTAAATATATAATATATAAATACAGTATGATAAATATTTTAAATAATTTTCGCACCTTTTTTTATTTGCAGTTTATATATTTTATAACCAATTAACAAATGGTTAAAAATTTAAAAGTTAAGACATCTAAAACACTATATCAAAAATACATAGTATATTAAGGAATAATATTATTCTTTATACTATGCACTAGATGTTAATGATGTGCGTCGTTACTCGTTACTTACTATTACAAGTAATAACATTAATAAACTAATTCGTCACCAGATAGCGTAGGTTCCACTTAAAGGAGTAATGCGTAACATTGTCTGACCGGCTGATAAGGCTCTGTGTCCAGTCCTGTATATCTTAGTTCATGATAAAAACTATAATTTATCATTCCCTGTTATCACTTATCAGTGAATATTAGTAAACATTGCCATGTTAGCATATGGCGGCAAGATCTATAAAGTAGAGGTTAGCCAGTTATGGGAAAGGAGCCGTAATTGTAGTGCGGGGAAATTATATCTGTGACGTAGCCAATAGACCTCCACCCAGCTTATCACTTATCAGTGTTATTCGGTTATCGTTTAAGTTAAAATTTCCGATATTTTAACTTCAAATGTCTATAACAAAAATTGTACCTATGTATTTCACATAAGTATTATACATTTTAGTTCTATCTATAATGCCTGGTACCATGTGTGCTGTAGCATGCTGCAAGAATAGCTTAAAAACAACAAAAAAGCTGTCAAAAGATATATCCTATCACACCTTTCCCAAAAATAATGAACCAGAGCGTTTAAAAAATTGGATTTTGAGAACGAAACGAGCTAACAAATTTAATCCTATGTCATCTCATATTTGTTCTGAACACTTTAATGCTGATGACTTCGAAAGAAATTTGCAAGCTGAAATGTTGAACTTAAAAGTAAAAAGGCAATTAAAAAAAACTGGTAAGAAATAGATTAGTATATACTTAACCTCAGACTTCTTATATAATATATACTATATAGGTACCTAACCGCGTTTGTGTTAATATTATTTAATAGTAATAATTATATAATAATACTATTGTATATTTTCATATTGTAAGATAATAAGTTACCAACTATTTAGTATTTTGACCTAAGTTCATATCATATAAATATTATTGTAATTATATTTTTTTGAAATTGTCATAACTTTTTAAATTATGAATATAATATTAAAATTAAAATATACCTAAAAGTAGTAGATACCTATATATCCGTATAAAAGATTTTCATAAATATAAAATTTGTACCTACAAAAATATGTAATTTTATTTTGTTGATCAATAATTGGTTTAATATAATGAATTCTTATGTACTAAATGCTGCATTGCCAAATAAAAAGCCATATGGTGTTGAATTACAACAGCAAAATGAAATTCTTAATGAAATTATTAATGTATTTTCTACAATGAAATGCCCAAACGCAAAGAACAAAATATCTGGCCTTCAAACATTTCAGAAAGGTGTTATAATATCGTGTAAGTCCTTACAATGTTTGTACATATATCTGAAAGAAAAGTATGATATTAAGTTTATCTTAACACATCGCTTGAATCAAGATTCATTAGAGAGCTTATTTTCTCAATTAAGAAGTCGTGGTGGCCTAAACGATCATCCCACACCTCTAGATGTTCTATATCGTCTTCGAATGATTATTTTAGGCAAAAATCCTGGACTAATAGTCAGTAATTGTAATACTTATGAAGTTGAACCTGATGAATTTATTATTGCTGAAGTTGTCAAAACCGCCAAAGTACCCACGGACATTGAATCAGATCCAAAGTCAATAAATTATGATTTATATAACATTGAAGAAGATACTGAATTAGCATCATTAACATCATCTAATAAAATTATTAACATAGTTGAAGAAGATGGGGTAGAATATCTTGCAGGTTGGGTGGCAAGAAAATATAAAAAAGATTTTCCTGATCTCCTTGCCAAAATTCAACATGAAGATCATAATCAAACACAAATTCCGACATGGCTTAGTCATTTGTCCTTTGGTGGTCTTACAATTCCTTCCTCTAAGTGGTTGGATATGGTAAGAGTGATAGAAAAAATGTTATGTCGGCTTTTATGCAAACAATCTATTTTTAAATCAAAAAACATTTGTTCAAGATTAACTCAAATGATATTTAGACGTTTGGACTGCCAAAACCAATAAATGTTTAAGGTTGTAAAGACATACATCTTACAAAGAATATTCATAAGAATAAAGTTTGAAAATCAAAGTAGAAGAAAATCTTTAGAAAAAAGGAAGTTATCCAAAAAACTGAAAAAAGTTGTTAAATAAAGATTTGTTTTGCTTTAAATATTTATTTTTATTTTTAGTCATGCTTTTTATTTTCTAGTCATTAGTTATTACAACTATTTGTCTACACAAATCCTGCTTTTTAAAATTGTATTTCAGAAAGTAAATAAACTATGATAAAAATAAGTTTCAACAACAATGGTCACTTGCTTTATGACATATTAATAGTTTTTTTACAACATACAAGTACTTATGTAATATAATATTGAACAACTCTTGTAACTTGTCTAAAAACTAGCTTGTATTGGTACTTGATAGGCTGAGTTCTAAGTTATAACGGATATATATTGTAGTCTGTAGGTATGGGAGATAAAAACAAAAAAACAATTTTTATTAAAAACCTAAATACCTATCTTCTAATCCAACATTTAAAATAAATATATTTCTAAGAATATTATATACATTGTGGAATTCAGAAAATATAAATTTAATTTAAAAAAAAAAAAACTAATAATGAATAATAATTAGATACATATAAGTATTAAATTAAAAGTTTTTATTACTACTACTCTGTTGTTTCTAAGTATCATTGAAATAAATTGTTGTGTAAAAAATCGTTGATTTTCAATAATAGAACAATTATTTTATTATAAAACCAAATCAATGCTTGTTCAATCTTTTTAATAAATGTTATAATATTGTTTATTTTAATACTTCTGATAGGTATATTTAGATATTAAATTATTTCAAATCATCAAGTCTTAATAAGTTAGTAATTAATTAATTAATTAACTATAATGTTTATATCCTAAATAAACTATTTAGGAATAAAATAAAGTATAAAACAATGTTTTTAAATAATACATGATTGTTACGTATATATTATTCCTATAAAATTACATTTTTACATTTGCATTTTATGAATACCGCTTTATTGGGGTCTAGCGTATACGTCACACACGCAACAGCCAATCAGAAAACATCATGATAACTGGCTAACCTCTACGGGTCGTTATAAAAACTACCTATTACGGCACCATAATACTGTTATCATTATGCAGGCATTACCATTTTGTTGTTATAAAGCAAAAATCTGTTATCTAAAATATTGTTGTATCACATTCACATCTAAAAAATGCGCGGTAATTCATATTTTGATTTTTGATAGTTGAAACCCAATTCATTTGATATTTAACTTTATACAATCATGTAGGTCGTAGGTGAAATGAGATCTATTGTGGTACACAATTTTGAAAAGTATCATTGGCCATGCAAACATATATGTGCATTATTCATATATGTACCAGGTTATTAATTTAATGATCTGTCTGAAAAATTCAAAAACAATGTATACATATCTGCCGACCCTAGGTACTCAATAACCAACCCACAAGAAGAAATAAGTTCAATTGATTTAAATATGCAAAATACTACAACTGCTACTGCTACAAGATTAATATTAAAAGAACAAAAAAGTACAAGTGCTGAGAACATAGATAATCACAGTTATCTACCAATACAAAGTAGAGAAATTCTGAAAAAAATTACAGACCTGACTTACTTAATAGACCATAAAGAATATTCTGCAGAATGGTCAAAACAATTGGAGGTTCTAAATTGTGTTTATGAAAAGATGAGTGGTATGGCAAATAAAGAAGATGGGCTAAACTTATTACCTTCTAAACGTAAATCATGTGCATTATTAGACTTGCCAAAAACTACAAAAAAAAAAAGAACTGATTAACAGGACAAAATGAACATGCTATTATACTATTGACAAACATACTACCTATGTACCTAATAATTTTTTTACAATGTTGTGTTATACCTTTTTATTTATTTGTGAATACTACTGTGAATACCTACTTAATTTTATGTAAATATGATAAAACAATATTTTAGATAACAGATTTTTGCTTGATAACAACAAAATGATAATGCCTGCATAATGATAACAGTATTATGGTGCCGTAATAGGTAGTTTTTATAACGACCCAACCTCTACTTTATAGATCTTGATATGGCGGAACAATACAAGGTTTATAGATAAAGCCGGATTTACACGATGATAGTAAAACGCGATAGTTGCTATCGTGATAGCTTCTCTCGTGAGAGTGTCATCGGGTAACATAGAGTAAGATAGAGGAGCCTAGGGCTGTTCGATTATTTTGATTAATCAAAATTTCCTCCGATTAATCAATTTAATCGATTATTTTACGCATCAAAAAAAAAAAAACGATTAATCGTAATATTGATTAATTGGTTATTAATCGATTAATCGAATATCGGATATTAATCGAATATCGACTAATCTTCATTTCGATTAATTGTTTATTTGAAATATACAAGAATAAATTAATAAACTATTTTTATAGCCATTTCCTGCCGTTCCTGATATTGGTTATTTTCGTATCTTCTATTATGATTTATGAATGATTTGAAATAGACGACGTTATATAAAATTAAAATGGTGTTATATTTAGCCTTTAGCCATCAAAAAAACATTTTGTTTATATTTGATCTGTTATGTGTACTGGGTCTGGGTTTATTACTTTGTTAGTAATTAGTATTAGTATTTAGTGTATTAGTGTATTACTATTACAGTATTACAAATTTACACCACGGCCACTCGCCACTCTCCATTCGCGCGACCGTTCTCTCTTTAGTTTACTCTCGTTTAGTCTTTAGTCTTTAGTATTTTCTAACCTAACCAGCATTCGGTCTTCGACGAGTTGTACCTTTGCGGCTTTGCTTAAGTGGTTCAAATTTTCAATTGTGACAATACAATATTATAAGAATAAGATTATTAATTAAGATGTGTTCAGCTGTGTGGAATGCTTTCACTAAGTCCGAGTGTGGAACTCGGGCAACTTGTGACATATGTTTCAAAGGCTATTCAAATTCAGGAAATACGACAAATTTATGGAATCATTTAAGTAGTACTCACAAAGCTGAATACCACGAACTAAGAAATTCAAAGAAAAAAGATCAAAGCAATACTATGATCCCGGAAAACGATACACTTGAGTAAGTAATTATTTATTATAGAATTTTACTATTTCTAAATTTAATTTACATAATATTTTAATTACATATTAATGAATAAATGAATAATGATTACAAATTGTCAACGTTTTTTACTTGACACTGGATCTGATTACTATTAGTACTTATAAAAACAGTATGTGAATTTACCTAAAATTACAAAATTTTCTAAAAGCAACACAATAATTATATATTCATATAGGTAATCTGGTAATATATGCAATATGTATATTGTATCATATTTTATTATAATATTATTACAATAAGTATAAATCATATATGTATAATAATTTTAGGATAATAAGTTTTCAAAGTAATTAAGTTTGAACAATTTGCATTATTATTTTTAGATTAACATCATCACAAGATACATTACAATTAACTGATTCGTCCTCCTCAGAAGTACCATATAATAGTAACTGTCAAATTAATGTGACCAAGAAGTCTAAATTTGAACCTAAACAATCATCTATGAAGTCCTTCACTTTAACTCCAAATTCAAAACTGAAATTGGATAAAGTTCTGGCATATTTCATTTCTGTTGATATGATGCCTTATAATTTGGTAGACAAAGAAGGATTTAAACTATTTGTTAACGCTTTAAATCCTAGTTATCGACTGCCTAGCCAAACCACATTGTCTAATAGAAAAATTCCAGATCTATTCAAAGAAACTAAAATGAAAGTGGAAAGCATTTTATCTAGTACAACATTTTTATCTTTGACAACTGATTGCTGAACATCTGTAGCACAAAAACCATTTATAGCTTTAACTGTATATTTTATGGATAAAAGTATGAATTTAGGTAAAAAATTATAATTCAATGTAATATAAAATAACATATAAATAATTATAATAATAATAAATACATTTTATTGAAACAATATGCCTTGGGTGTCAAGAAATGTCAGACAATCATACAGGAGAAAATTTGGCAGATGATAATTCAGAACATTTTTGGTTATAGTTGGACGGCCATTAGAGAATTGTCCATTGAGCAACGACGCTATGGGTTACCAACTGTGAAATTTCCAACATATTCAAAAACAAGGTGGTGGTCATTGTTAGACCTAATAGAAATAGCCATATCTCAAGAATTAGCATTAGCATCATTTCTAAGAAGTTATAAAAATGGCATTCACAAAGACAAAATGTATAATGAAGAAGAAATGATTGTCTTAAAAACATTATTACATGTTTTACAGCCTATTCGACAAATTTCAGACAATCTTGAAGGTGAAACATTTGTAACAGCATCAGCAATTATACCAGTCATAAAAATTGTAGAAAATAAACTAACAGAAACCGCAACCAATGATAATGAAATTAATATTGATCAAACATTGAAAAAAACAGTTCTTCAAACAATAGTTGATTTGCTTCATGTTCGTTACAATAATAATGATATTTTAAAAATTTGTACAGTGCTTGATCCTAGATTTAAGTTTGACGTGATTTCTTTAGAAACTCATGATGCAGAAACCTCAGCAATAAAAACTCTTATTAAAGAAGAATGCATTGAAGCTTGGGAATATTGGATAAAAACTTCAAATAATACATTAATTATTGATTCCGAACCACGAACAAAAAAACAAAATGTAGGATTGACCGCAATATTTGATACATTTAATCAAACACAATCAAATGATAGAGTATGTATTTTTTGTAATTTAATTTTTATAATTTTAAAATCAAAGTATTGCAGTAGATAATGTATTAATAATAATACAATTTATATCATGTTATAGGAAATTTCATTATCTGATGGAATTGATAAAGAGATTGACGCTTATTTTCAAGTTCCGAAAATACCATGCAATCAAAGCTCTTCAACATGGTGGTTTTCAAATGGAAGTATGTTTCCAAAGCTTCAAATTATGGCTAGAAAATACTTGTGTATTCAAGCTACAAGTGTGCCCAGTGAACGAGTCGTCTTCAGTAGAGCTGGAAATATTGTTACGGATCATAGAGCATCATTAAGTGATGAACACTGCTCACAACTTATATTTTTATCTATGAACAAGAAGTTCGTAGTTTCGTACTCAAACCGTTTCCTTAAAAATTGTATACATATTACATCTTATAAAAATATAATACAAAGAAGTTTCTTGTAATCTTGTATTCTTGTCTGTCTAGAATAAATCTTATGTCCTTGAAACATAGAAAGCTAACTTATGCCTTAATTAAGAAATGTACTTTTTTAATATTGGTACAAGAACAATTTGTGGAAGTATTAATTACACAAAACCTGAAGAATCTTTATGGATGCTTAGAATGCTTAGATTACATTTTAATCATAAAAAATATTTTGAACAATAAAGATTATATAGTTAGTTTTATTTAAGTTCAGCTCTAGATAATTATTATTGAACCATTATTATACAATTTTAAATATTTTACTAGCTTAAGATTTTAGAATATAGTGTTCGGTTGGAATACCATGATTTATTTTCAAAGGAGCACTATAAGACATAAGTATCAATAATTTTAAGTTGTAAACTTCTAAATGTTTGCAACCTATCAGTAGGCCAGTATAGTAAGTCGACAAGATCTAATAAAAATAATAAAATCATATTTTTTACAATGTATTTTTGCAAAATTTAGTTTTTTAAGTAGTAACTCTTGATTAATATTTAATAGTGCTAACTGCTAATACTTTCAAAAGCTTTTATAGTTTTATTTTTATGTCATAAATATATTAATCAAATCAGGATATTTTAGAACTTTATATTCGGTTATGACTCAAGACTTAATAAAATTGCACTGTTAACTTATTAATAAATTAATTACTTAATTACTTCTTGATTAAATTATAAATTGATTGTTACAATTAATCGATTAATCGTTAATTAAATTAATCGATTAATCGGTTAATCGCGATTCCGATTAATCGGTTAATCGCGATTCTGATTAATCGGTTGATTAATCATTTTTCAATTAATCGATTTTTTCAATTAATTGTGCATGATCATAATCGATTCCCCCCAAAAATAATCGAACAGCCCTAGAGGAGCCGTTCTGTATCTTGCATGTATATTTTATTGCATCAAAGAATGATGGATTTTAACAGTTTGACCTCTATAAAAAAAAAAATAATTGTACATTTAATTTTAATTTTTGACCTACTGTATGTGATATTATCTCTTATCATGTATGATTGTAGTATTATTATTTATTTGTGTTTTGCGGTTTGTATACGATTTAAATTTGAACTTTGAAGAGTACTTACTTTTTGGTTCTAAAAGTTGCAATTGATGAATTTGTAATTAGCAGCTTACATTCTATATTGTCTATATAATATTAAATTCTCGTTAATTATCCGGTATTTGAGCCAAATTTTAATAATGCCAAGTTGTTTTATTTGTGGGAGAACAAGAAATAGCAAATCTAAATCCGAAAACATCACTTTCCACAGGTACCTATGACTTGTTAATTTTTAATGAAATATGTGGTAAATATATACGAGATAATTGTTCTAGTTTTCCTTCAAAAAGTTTTATTTTGGAAAAATAGAAAGAATTTATCATTAGTAATAACCGAACTCTGGAAGACATCAATAAAAATAGTGTTATATGTTCTTGTCATTTTAAACCAGTCTTTTACTGTTCATAATCGATATAGATATTACAAAAATATGCTGTTCCAACGATAATAATATCTAGGGTAAAATGTGTAAGTTCTAGTGTCATAAATTTTATTGAAAATAGTTTAAATACATGATTTTTTTTTTCTTTACCTACCTATGTTACCTATAGGCAAAAACTATATTTTCTGAACTTAAAGAAGAGGTATGCAAGACTAACTCATATACTACTGGTAGTTCAAACCTTCAAATAAAAAGAATCCTACGTAAAATAACTAAATTTTTTTTTTTAATAATAATAACTTATCTAACGACTTCATAGAATATAACTTGCTCTATGAGACTATGAATGACTATTACTAATAATTTATTTTTAGGTAACTGAGAACAGTGAATCTGAAAATGGTATTCTACCATTAGGTGATATTTATTTGAATCAATCTATGCCAAGTATTTCATCAGATACCTTTAAAACATCTATTCCTACTGTTAAAGTAAGCAATAATAGCTACTCGTATAAGTACCTACTTCATTTAATTGTATTATTTGTACAAAAATATTTCTTTATTAGCTAACTGATAATATTGAGTCTGTGAACGGTATTTTACCATTCGTTAATGTTGATTTGGATCAATCTATGCCAAGTGTTTCATCAGATACATTTAACACACCAACTCCTACTGTTCAAGTAAGCAATTTATAGTTATAGTTAGTAATTTATATTATTTATTAGTATTCATCTATAACTTAATTTTTAGAAAAAATTTAAATCATCTTATTATGCTGCGTCTACTTCTTGTGCTGAAGATACACCTAGACACTCTTTTCTTAAATATGGAATTCGTCAGTTGTCCAATGAAATTCAAATCAAAAACAGTAAATTAAGAAAATTACAACTAACTATTCGACGTCAAGAAAAAAAGATTGCTTCAATGGCAGAAATCATTAAAAGTTTAAAATCTAAAAATCTTTTAAACGAAAATGATTCTAATATTCTTTTTGAATCTTTTGGTAAACACGCTGATTTAATTACAAATTGGTCTAAAAAAAACTTAGGGAAAAAAGTGCCAAAAAAATTTAGTCCATCTATTAGACAATTTGCTTTATCGCTACATTTTTTTTCACCAAAAGCTTATCAATATGTTAGGAAACAATTTAATACAGTTTTACCACATACGCGCACTTTGAGCAAGTGGTATTCACACGTAGATGCTGATCCTGGTTTTACCAGTGAAGCTTTTAAATCGTTAACTTTAAAGGCAACTCATTCTAGAGCTCCAATTTATTGTAGTCTAATGCTAGATGAAATGGCTATAAGACAGCATCTTGAATTTAGTGGTACAAAATATTTTGGAAGAGTTGATTTTGGTAACGGTTTAGATTCTGATTCTTTAGATTTAGCTAAAGAATGCTTGGTGTTCATGGTTGTTTCTATTAACGAGAGTTGGAAACTTCCAATTGGATATTTTTTGACATCTAACTTAACTAGCATGCAAAAGGCGGAATTAACAAAACAAGCTTTGTATCTTTTAAAAAGCACTGGCATAAATGTAGTTAGTGTAACATTAGATGGCTGTTCAACTAATGTAAGTATGGCACGGATTTTAGGATGCGACTTCAACTATGAAACAATGAAGACTAATATTATTTTAGAATTATCTGAGAATGAAAAAGAAAATATTTGCTTATTTTTAGATCCTGCTCACATGATAAAGCTTGTGCGAAACACATTTGGCGAAAAAAAAATATTCCAATACAAGAATGATTATATTAAGTTTGATTTTATTGAAACTTTATTTATATTGCAGGAACAAGAGGGATGTCACTTAGCGAATAAGTTAAGAAAACAACATATATTTTACTTTAAGCAAAAGATGAAAGTCAAACTGGCTACACAATTGCTTAGTAAATCAGTTGCAGATGCACTGAAATTTTGCAAGTACAAATTAAATATTGATGATTTTGCAGATGTGGATGCAACAGTTAACTTTATTGAATTATTTAATTCAGCATTTGATATATTAAATTCACGCTCTATTAATGCTGTTGGTGAAAAAAAAGCTCTGTGTATAGAAAACTTTCAATATATTGCAGAATTCACTGAAATGTTTACTGAATACGTGAAAGATTTAAAAGTTAAAGAAAAAAATGATTTTATACCAGTATTAGAGTCAAACAGAAAAACAGGGTTCATTGGTATACTGGTTTGTTTAAATTCTTTATTGCAATTGTATTCTAAATTAATAGTTACTGGTGTACTTGGATATTTTAAAGTATATAAAATAAGCCAGGATCACCTGGAATTATTTTTTGGGAGCATTAGAGCTCAAGGGGGTTATAATAACAACCCAACTGCCCGTCAGTTCTAATCGGCCTACAAAAAATTAGTTATTAGAGTAAATGACATAGAATCTTTTAATACGGGAAATTGTATACCACTTGAGCATATTGACATCCTCCATTACTCAAGCTCAGATCCCATAAAAGTAATTAACTTAAATAGTAATAATTATAACAATAAATTAGATCTAATTCTATCTGAGAGTGAAATATTAGAAAATAATCAGTCAGTAGACTCATATATAAATGACCATGATTATATTTGTAAGCCTAATGAATATAGCATTAGTAATTTTACAAAAGAAGTTACTATTTACATTGCAGGGTTTGTTGTTTATAAATTGGCATCAGTTCTCCGTTGTGAGATTTGCATAAAATCTTTATGTGCTATTGATAAAGGTATGTTTTTAAATTCACTAATAAACATGAAAAATAGAGGTAGGGAAAAAGGAGGTCTTATGTACCCTAGTGATGATGTGCTTGAAATTTGTTTCGAGACTGAAAAGCTTTTAAAGATGTATAACTTTGAAACTAGAGCAATTAATACTATAGCAATCCAATCCAAAATTCTCAATTATGTTTTATCCCATCGAAAAATATTTAAATCATTAGAGTTTCATAGGGCTGAAAGTAATAGTCCTTTCTCGGATCATCTTACCCTATTAATTAAATCCATATCATATACATATGTGAAACTTAAAATCAATCATAGCTTAAGAGCTCGTAATGAAAACCCATCTTTAAGGACTTGGTATAACAAGTTAATACTTTTTAAAGGCCAATGAAAAACAATTTTTATAATAATTTATAATTTGTATTTTTTTTTAATATGTTGTGATTTGATTATAAGCTTAATTAATGAGACATTAATTTATATTTTGTATTTTTTTTAATATGTTGTAATTTCATTATAAGTTTAATTAATGAAACATTAATTTTAATTTTTAAAATTTTTAATCGTGTAATATAACTATTATTTTTATCATGCGTAATATGTTATGTGTAATAAGTCATTTAATATTACCAAAAAGGCTACACTGCTAAAATCCGTCACTTTATGCATTAACCAAAACGTGGAACGGCTCCTCTATCTTACTCTATGTCGTGTAAACGTAACTATCGTAACGATCGAACTATTGCGATAGTGCTATCACACTATCAAGCATGCATGATAGTTGGGAGTTCTATCGTGATAGTCCTATTGTTCTATCATCGTGTAAACTATCATTGCGCCATACTATCGTGATAGGTGATAGGCTATTGTATTTTTCAAAATATTATTGCCGTTTTACTAGTTTATATTGTGTACTTTGAGTTAACATCAAATTTAACTTATAAATTATTACCGGTTAAAATTAAGTGATGGCAGACAAATTCAATACTTTGCACTTTCTGGAAGAATACCAGAGGTATCCATGCCTTTGGGATAAAAATATTGAAGAATATAAAAGTAGAGGAAAAAGAGATTTTGCAGAAGAATGTCTCATGGAATCACTTCAAATTAATGATGTGAAGTTACTTAGACAAAAAAGATCAGAAGTATTAGGTTATTTGTGTACTAGTGCTAATTGAATGATATTTCTTTATTAGTTTACTGATTTTATTTTTTTTTTCAGGTGTACTTACAACCAAGAAGTCTCTAAAATAAGAAACTCAAAAGGTACAGGGTCAGGGTCAATAACAGTTTATAAACCTAAATTGTCGTGGTTTGAATTTGCCAACAGCTTTCTTTGTAGAAATGTTGAGAATAACATACAAGTAGAAACTAATTTAGTAAGTAAAAATTAGTTGAAAAAAATAATAATATTTATTACATTATAATATATATACATTAATCGATCATTCTACTCTGCCAACTCACAGCTCCTTCACCCATAAAATGATCAGCAAATCTATCTCATTTTTGTCTAGCTTCAATAAGATAATTTCCCTGAGTTGATGTTGCTATATTGACAAGTCCACAAGGTCCTGGTTCATTTCTCCATGATCCAGGTAAGATACGGCCTGTCTCATGATCTTCAATATCTACCGATATTAAGTTACTCTTACCACATTTTTTTCTCAACCAATTGTGCAATGCACACGAAGCTTTAACTAATTTTATAACAGATTCTGGTAAAAGTGGTATTGGTTTTCTAAAAATCCGAAAACGGCTAGCCATTATTCCAAATCCATTTTCGACAATGCGCCTTGCTCTACAATTTCTGTAGTTATAAATTTTCTCTCGTTTTAATAATTGGTTTCTTCTAGCATAGGGTTTCATTAAATACATCTTAAGCGGAAAAGCTTCATCGCCAAGCATAACAGCTCCTTCTGGAATGTTCAATTTATTTTCTTCAATTATTGCTTTTCGTAAACTTGATTTTGCAAATATACCTCCATCTGGTTACTGCCATAGCTTCCTACATCTATACATGTGAAATTGTAATTATGGTCTACAAGTGCTAAAAGAACTATGCTAAAAGTCCCTTTGTAGTTAAAATAATTTGATCCGCTATGTGCTGGACAGTTTATTATGATATGCTTTCCATCAATAGCACCAAATGCTGGAAAATTCCAAGTTGAATCAAAACCAGAAATAATTTCATTCCATTCTTGTACTGTTTTAGGGATCTATTAAAAATTAAAAATTGACATTAAAAATAATTCTATTTATAAAAATATGATGTTTATATATTTAATAAAATGTATTAAATTATACGTCATAAACGAAAGTGTAAACACTTAGAGAATAACAATATTAGTTGTACAGAATTATCACCATGTGTCACAACACAGCCTAATGAAAATTATGAGAACCCTACTGGAGAAAATTCTAAGAACATTACATCAACAGCTCGCAAACCAAAAAAAATAAGAAAATTGATAACAGTCTCGATAATGCAGTCGAAGCATTGAAATTTGTTTGCACCCAAAAATCAGAAGTAAATGAATTTAGTATATTTGGACAACACATTGCTGCTCAATTACAAAAACTACCTTTACAAGAATCACTCAAGATACAAGCTGACATACAAAATATGTTAACTACTGCCCGTCTACGTATTATGAATAATACTCCTAATAGCAATATTATGAGTTATACGAGTACAAGTCAAAGTCCAATTCCAAGTGAAATGTCTATGTCTCAAGACATGTTTGATTGCTCAGTTCAATCGGAACCATATGTGGATATGGTTAAACCTCTACCAGTAGCAAAGAAGAACGCAACTATTATAAAATCACCATCCTATAACTATGAACAAGATGATTCAAGCAATACAATTACATTGTTTTATAACAATTGGCAAGATTTATAATAATTATATCTTGTTGATTTAAGTATCAATTAGTTAATAGTTTTATTGTTTTTTTATCAACAAAATTGTTTATATTATGTTATGTTTCATTTGTTTAATGAAAGGATTTCAATTTTTATTTAATGTTGGTTTATATGTTATGTTATTTGTTTAATGAAAGGATTTCGATTTTTATTTAACGTTGGTTTATATGTTATGTTATTTGTTTAATGAAAGATTTCAATTTTTATTTAAATTTAATGTTAGTTAAATTAAAATTTTGTTTTTTTTTAATAAACCTAAACTTTTTATAATTGTTATAATATTTTAATAATTTAATATTTTTTATACTTCCAATAATACCTGGATATATTCTTTCAATCCTTCATATAGTGCGTCAAAAACTTCTGGTAGAAACATGCTTATAGCTGATTTCGACACTCTATACAGGTATTCCATAGATTGTAATGAATCACCAGTTGCTAGATACCTTAATGCAACTTCTAATTTGACTTTAGCTGGTAATGCTTCTCGCATAATAGTATTGCGTTTTTGAATTTTACAAGATACCTGTTAAATAAGCATCAATATATAAATATATTTGTAAATTGTGATTATTAAGTGATTTAATATAGAATTAACTAAAATTTTAAACTTGCAATATTTTTATGAATTATTTAATGATAATTTCCGACATTTTAGTATATCTCTTGCCCATACAAAATATACTTGTAGACTAGTAGTAATATTTACATAATCATAATATACCTTGTTGAGTAAAAAATCGAACATGTCTTCGTCCATTCTAAGAAAATTATTGTAGCTTTTAGTGTCATCCGTGGACAGTTCTCTAAAGAGACAATTTGAGGCCCCTAAACTTCGTCTTCTAAGAATCCAATTCTTTACCCATATTCTATTTTTTTTTCACTTTTTCTTTTAACGGCAATTAACTCCTCAATCACGCGAATAATTCTGTATATCACTTCGTCTGACATTTTGATTTTTGATACAGTTCATGTAAAGCTATAAATTGCATTTAAAAAACAATGATTTAAATAAAAAAACACATTTTTATAATATACGAATATTACAAATACATGATCAACTATCATGTATGATATTATATTTGATAGTAAACTATAATTTTTGAAGCGTATGGATACTTCACTTTCATGACAGTAACTATCAGGCATTATCACGATAGCAACTATCGCGTTTTACTATCATCGCGTAAATCCGGCTTAATAGAGGTTGCCTCACCGTCGAATTTATGAAATATGAGCAGTGGGGGTAGTACGTCACTGCCGTACACGCCGTCGTACATCGTAATATCGTATACGTAAATACGTAATAAACCGCAGTACAGTTCTCGTGTTTTTTGAATTTTAACTGATGTTCTAAAATTTTTTCTGTAATATTATATTCACTTGTGGAATTATGAGTACGAGAGGAGGCTCAAGTTGTGCTGTTGCAACATGTATTTCTTATTCTGGCAAAATATTAATATTAATTATATTATTATATTATATTATATTTTCAATTAAATTTACTAATTTTATACGTTGACTTTACCTCCGTTTAAAGGTTTCCAAAGGACACCGTTCTTCAAAAATTGTGGGTTCAAAAATGCAAGTGAGCAGATATTTGGAATCCTAATACGTCATATGTGTGTTCAGAACATTTCAATACAGATGACTTTGAACGTGATTTTAAAGCCGAATTCTTGGGAAAAAAACCTGTCAGGAGACTGAAACCAAATGTAGTGCCTACAGTAAACTTACCCAACTGTCTATTAACTGAAACATTAACAACTTTAGGACGCAGGAGTAGAATGGAGGCAAAAAAGTATAGAGAGGTATGTTAACTATATTATGAAATTATGTTCAAACTGTATTAGGTATATCTGTTAGGTGTTGTTAGTTATATAGTTGGATAGAAGGGCCAAAATGTATTATACTTAACTAATGTATTACTAATGTATACTAATGTATTATACTTTTAATTTTAATTAGTTAAGTTTATTTTGTATTGTTTTTTATATTGTTTCTTAGACTATTAGTTTGTAATTTTTATTCATATTAATTTTTGTATATTTCCCATTATTACTGCACCAATTTATCATATATTGTAATTTTTCATTGCTGTAATTAACCATTTGTTTAAGGACTTAGTCCGTTTAATTATTATAAATAAATAAATAAACTAATTTTAATTCATTGCCGCTGTACCTAAAAAAATTATTTCTGGTAATGCAAATAAGAATAATTGTATAACTAATAAAAAAGCTATTGTTAATTACTTATTACTTGAACTTTAATAATATATCACCTAGAATTTAAGTATTTAATATTGTTGGTAATCATAAATTTAGTTCTTCTTTGTTATTTTTTTTAAACATTATATTGTACACTATCAACTCATCTACCTCGCCACAAGCATTGCTTATTGAGGTAGATCAATTAATAATTTATTCATTATTGTTACATTGTTACGCTATGTGATTTTGTTGTAATGATAATAAATTATTATTTATAAAAAAAAAAAATTACATTGTTTTCTCTTTCTTTATTATCCACATTACCCCAGTATATCCATGCCTTTCTTTCTTTTTCACCCACTCACGTGTACCGTTCAAAAGAAGTTTAACTTCCCACGCTTGTACTGGTAACACACACACATTTTTTTTTATTTTTTACAGTGTCATAACCAGTTAATTGAACAACAGTTAATGGAACCAACTGTATTAAAATTAATACCACTTAAAGAAAATTATGAAATATTGTACAACGATTTGTGTAAGCAACATGAAATTTTAAAAAAAGAGAATGAAAACATCAAGAATGAATTAATTTCATTAAAAAAATCTGATTTTGAATATAGGAAGATCAATGAATCTCTGAGACATAGTATAAAAATTCTTCAAAAAAGTTTGAAAACTACAAATGTATCTCTTATAAAATTGCAAAATACTACAAATAAGCAAATAAAATGTCTAACTCAGAATAAAATTCGTGTTATTGAAAAAAAAGCAAAAGATTTTCGGTCAGAAATTTTTTCTCCAAATCAATTGGATCTTGTAATGAAAAAAAAAACAGGTACACTGGACACGCGAAGAATCAGCAAAAGCTTTTACCTTAAGATATTTCAGCAAGCGAGCTTATGTATTTGTCAAAAATGAACTTCATTATCCTCTTCCAGGTAAATAAAATTGTATACCTAGGTACATTATTGTTCTATAATCTGTATTTTACAATACTAAAATTGTTTTATCTATATATTTTTTCTTAGGACTTTCATCACTCCAGCGATGGGCAAAAGGCATATCGATGAGAAATGGTATCCTTCATGAAGTCTTGAAAATAATGCAACTCAATGGAAATGATTTGGCAGACTATGAAAAATTGACTGTCCTTATGTTCGACGAAGTAAAGGTTTGCAATACAATGGAGTACGAAACTCTCCATGATGAAGTTCTAGGACCACATAGTCAGATGCAAGTTGTGATGGCACGCGGTATAGCTTCATCATGGAAGCAACCTGTTTATGTGGACTTCGACCAAAAGATGACAAAAGAGATTTTATTTGACATTATAGAAGAGCTTGATCTAATAGGATTCAAAGTTGTGTGCTGTGTTAGTGATTGTGGTGGTGGCAATGTTGGGCTATGGAAATCGTTAAATATAAATTATGAGCAACCTGTTTTTGAACTTCCAAATGGAAGAAATGTAGTGTATGTACCAGATGCACCACATATTCTAAAACTCACAAGAAATTGGCTGTTAGATACTGGGTTTAAAATAAATGACAAAATAATAAATAAGCAACCGTTAAATGCATTAGTTAAACTTATGTCTACTGAGCTTAGTGTATGCCACAAACTTTCTAAGGAACACTTAACATGTGAAGGCCCCCAAAGGCAAAAAGTAAAATTAGCCACACAGCTCATATCGCATACAACAGCTACAGCTCTACAAAAATATAGTGACAAATTAGGTGTTGATAATAAAATAACTAAAGACACTGCTGAATTTTTAGAATTATTAAACAACTGGTTTGATCTTGCTAACGTGTGCCATCCAAATGATCATAGAACTCCATTCACCACTCCATATGGACTATGTTTGGAAGAACAAGATGCACTTCTATCTAAAGTTTATGAAACAATTTCAAGTATTACATGTATTGGTAAAAATAATATGCAATTGTTTCAAAAAGCTCTCCTTATGCACATAAATGGAACTCGGCAGCTTTTAAATATATTAAAAGAACATGGGTTAAAATACTTATTAACCTCTAAAATCAATCAGGATGCACTTGAAAATCTATTTGGTCAAGTTTGGTCAAGAGGGGGTCTAAATGATCACCCATCACCACTAAATGCATTATACAGACTAATTATACAGACATGATTATTTTAGGCAAAAACCCAGGCGTTGTCTCAACTTCTTCTAATACAAGTGACAACAATCAAGAAGAATTTATAGTAGCAAAGACCATGAAGCATATTAATTTAACTATAACAGAAAAACAAAATAATGAAAATATTGATGACTCAGATACTGACACAAACAGTGATGACAGTGAAAAATCAAAATATATTAATGAAATGACAGAAGACGCTGTTGAGTATTTAGCGGGATGGATAGCTAAAAAATATAGGCAAAAATTTCCTGAACTTGGTTGTACTTCAACAGAATCAAAGATTAAATCAATAGATGAACATGACTATCTACTTCCTTCGTGGATTGATTGTTTATCATATGGTGACCTGATAGTCCCTAGCAATAACTTTAAAAAACACATTTTGAGAGCTGAAAGAATTTTTAGAAAAATTACCATGCAGAAAATCCCTAAAGGACCAGGTGTAGTAAAACAACTTTTACATAAAATAATGAATAGAATGGATATTGAAGAAAAGTATAGACCAGTTATACATACATTTGTAAGGCAAAGGATCTTTATTCGTATGAAATATGCAAATAAAAATCATCAAATTCTACTTTCAAAAAGAAAAGCAAAATTACAATTACAAAAACTTCAAAAGCTGAGAAAACTTATGACTTTATATATAACTTTATATTTGTTTATTGTATTTTTAAATAAAAATAATTACAATTTTTTTGTATATTCTGTATTTATGGGCTGTGTTTTTATTTTATTATTACAGTATTACCTCCTCCAATTTATTTAATAAAAATATTATAATTTTAGGAATCATTTACATAAATATAATGAAAAATAATGAGTATAGAAAAGGTATTTATAAATCAAGTTCAATAGACATTGTTATAGAATATTTGTCTTTTTTAGATGTATAGCTTTATTCTACACTAAGAGCATAACGTACCTAGCCCTACCCACAAGTACAGTAATTAAGCATTTTAGTAGGTATGAAAATTGAAAGATCAATGAAAATAAACAAGTTTCGTGTACTGCGGTAGGCATATTGTATTCGTGCAATAGTCGCGGTGTATGGCAATGACGTCATATGGCAGGGAATGAATGCGGGGGGTTCGTTTTGTTTACGCGACTGTGAGGCAACCTCTATTATCTATAAACCTTGGGAACAATACACACTTTTCGGATGGTCGTGCGCTATCTAGTATGTTTATAGATCTGTGGTACTATCACAATAGTATATTACTGTTATTGTTATTTTTTTAGAAAGAAGTTATTATAGAACTATTATAGTCTAGCTGATTATAATTTATAAGTCTATTTGGCTTTGGTCTATGCAATATACAATAATGAAGTTGTAATTATAATATGGTATGTGTTAATAACAATGTTTTTGGTCGCAAGGAATGGCATCACTGCTGGCACGCTAGGAAAGACCGCACCACCCACCCGCATCCCACCTGGATGTTCCGTCTATTAGTATAAGGTCTATGTTTATAACAATATTTATTATTTATATTTTCTCATAATATTCTACACTATTGTTTTGTTATTTAGTATTTTAGTATTTTAGTACGTTGTTGTGACGTTATTAGTGTCATTACTTAAATATATTATTAAAATTTAATTAATTATTAACTAGTAAGTATTTAGTTTTAAACTGATGAGTTTATATAAATATAATGGATCCTTCTAATATTGTCAAGTCTCTAGAGTACGATACAGACTTTTCTTCTGAAGTTGATGACGATTTTCTAGACCCAGATTTTCGTATTAGTGATCGGGAAAATGACGAACTGGATGGAATCTTAGCATTTGACACAGATTCAGATTTTAATGAAAATAACGAACCAGATTTTCTATTGCCAGAAATAAATGTTATAGACGAAACCAGTGATGATGAACATAGACCGTCTTCGCCTAAAGGTAAAAAAAGAAATGCTTCATTTATCGAAGTGGGAACGGAATATGTCAAAAGAAAAAAAAGCTAAAGGCATTGGACATATTTCACTGCGTAAGAAAGTTGTTCCACCTAGATTGACTGGACCAGATTGCCTTTGTAGAAAAAAATGTTTTGTGAATGTTGTAGACGAAGATAGAATATCTTTAATATCCATTTTTAATAATATTGGGGATAAATCTAAACAAGATACCTTCTTAGGTGGCTTGATTCACTTAAAACCAGTTAGTCGTCAGAGAAGTAGGAATGGAAGTCGACCAAATAAGACTTGTTCTGTACAATATGAAGTAAGACTTGGAATTAATGTTATTTCGGTATGCAAAAAAACATTTTGTTCGATTTTTGGTGTAGGTAAAACTGCAGTAGACCGAATAGTAAAAAAATTACAAAATAACATCCCTAGCCCAACAGATAACCGTGGTAAACACTATAATCGTCCTAATAAGTTACCAGCAGACATAAATTTTCAAATAAATACACATATAAATAGTTTTCCCAAAAGGCAATCGCACTATATTAGATTGGATAATAGTAACACAAGATATTTATCCCCTGATCTTTCTGTGGCAAAATTATACAGATTATTTCTACAAAAATATGAACCAGATTTTTGGGCAGTGTATAATGAAGACAGAGAAACAGTTACTATGAAACCTAGAGTAAAATATCCATATTTTGCTAAGTACTTTGCATCAAACTTTAATATTTCATTTGCATATCCAAGGTCGGATACGTGTCAGACTTGTGATCAGTTACTAAAGTCTATACAGAATGAAACAGATGCTGAAGAAAAAGCATCCCTTAATGTAGAAAAAGAAGTCCATTTAAGAAAAGCTCAAGTTTTTTATACATATTTAAAACAGTTGAGTGCTGAAGCAAAAGAAAATAACTCAATAATTGATGTTTTGAGCTTTGACTTCCAATAAAATATGCCTCTTCCTCATATTACATCCGGAAATGTATTTTATAAAAGACCACAGTGGTCATACAATTTTTGCATACATTCAGCTAGTACAGGAAAATCCTATTATTTTATGTACAATGAGACGGTTGCAAGGAAAGGTTAGAATGAAGTAATTAGTTTCTTGCATTATTATTTTAAAAATATTTTAAGCCAAAATATTAAAAAGGTTTTTTTATTCTCAGATAACTGTAGTTCTCAGAATAAAAATAAATTATTATTTCAATATTTGTCAGCGGTTGTAAATTCTCAAATGTTTTCTATTAAATCAATAATACATAGATACCCTGAACCAGGGCATAGTTTCTACTTTCTTGCCCTGTGATAGATGCTTTGGGCACATAGAAAAGGCAAGGAGGAAAGTTGAAACAGTATTTTTACCAAAAGAGTATGAAAAACTTGTATCAGAAACTAACAGTAAATATAATGTAATACATGTTGATCAAAGTATAATATTTAACTTTACTAATTATTTAACGCCTTTGTGTAAAAAAATAGTTACAAATAAAGAAAAGGAAAAATTTATCATTATGGCATATCGTTATGTTGAACATAATAGAAATGAAGGATTGTATTGTGGAACATCTGGGAACTCTACTATTAGAGAACATTACAATATGGAAAAAAATGGTGAAATACTTTATATAAATGACGATGAACTTTTGAAACTGTACAATAGTCCTATCAAGCTTAAATTGGCCAAATATAATGATGTCACTCAGTTGGCCAGCAAATATGTGCCAAATGAGTACCAGTGGTTTTATAATAATTTGATTGCAGAAGAAAAAAGCACAACAAGAAACAACGACTATTATTTAAATAATTTTTAATATTGTTATTATATATATAGGTATTATAATAGTCAAGGGTACTAGACTTTAATGTATAATATAATATTGACCATTCATATTTTTTATTTTTCCTTACCATTGTTATTACTTTTTCTTTTATATATTTTTAGTATTTAATATTATTTATAATAGTTAAATATTGCATTATAAAGAAAAAGTGACTTCTTATTTTTAATTAATTTTAACTAAATTAAATTTATTAATAAATAGTACTACTATTTATAATAGACTGTGATTCAATCTATACAGGCTGAATAATAAAATTAATAACTATATTAATAATTTTTAATATTGTTAATATATAAATATGTATATTATGAGCAAAAAGTATTAACTATTATTTGTTTTTATTTCAGAATTTATTAAGTTGTACTATCATAGTCAAGGGTACTAGTCTATAATGTATAATATAAAATTAACCGTTAATATTTTTTTATTTTAAATAACCATTGTTATTATTTCTTTTCTTTTATATTTAACTAAAATGTATTTTATAAATATGTATTATCAAATGTATGATTTATATTAGTTATATTTTATGTTTTACTGTAAGGAATCAGTTATAAAGGATAAATGAATCTAAGTGAATTATTTTAACAAAAGTGATGTTTAAGAAGTTGTTACTAAATTAAAAAAGTGAGCTATAACTGTTTTTTTATGTTTTACTGCTAAACTGTTTTCCATTATAGGTTGAAGAACATGATTATGTAAAATCACTATTCTTTCCTATAATCTATTATTATTTTTGAAAACATTTAAAATCTATTATTTTATGTTATTGTAAATAAAACAGATTAATATTTAAAAAAAAAAATACCTATTTTATGATCAAAAAGTCATGCAAGTCCATGTCAAAATAATGAACATCAACATTATTATACTATACATTGTTAAAATCCGTACAAAGCATTATTCAATATTTAAATATTATTACTGTTGACCATCACTTATATTTATTATTACTTTTAAGACTTTATTTTTTTTTTTACTTAATAATAACTAAAATATTGAAAATACATTTATATTTTATGAGCAAAAACCCGGGCAAGTCCGTACCTTTCAAACTTCAAAAATATGTATGCACTAGAAAAGAAATATATTAAGACATGATAGTATGAAAACAAATTATGTGTACTACTCAATATCATTTTTTTTTATCAAAACTCATTTTGTTTTCATTTTCTATTGGCTAAAACAAAATATTTACTTCTCCTGAACATTTTTTAAAAGTGGACTTGCCTTGTTGTTGCAGTGAGCCCTTCAATTGTTCATATAGGTAATTGATGAACTTAGAATTTCAATCATTAAAATTAACGGTATAAAGGCCTCGAAAATACTTATAATTAAATGTATTTTGTTCTGCATGTATAATAGTAATATGAAAAGTACCAAAATCTACTAATGCTGAACAATAGGTGTAGTAAATTACAAAATTACATATTATAGTATATTAGTTTTATATTCAGAACTTGAGAACTGTAGTGATCGTCCGTTTGTGGATGAGATTAATCCCACATAGGAGAATGGGTAATGATAAAATTTAAAGGTATCGATAAAAAATTTTATGGAGATTCCATTTACACAGTCAGTGTAACGAATTTTTTAGTAAATAAATAGATAGGTTTCAAAAAGAATAAAAAAATTAAAAAACAATACAAAATTTGCTTTATCAATTATCATAGGTATATTATAAATTATGATAATGAATTATTAACCATGGTTTATAAGGTTACCACTTCGAATGCAGACAACTAATAATTGCGGTTAGGTTAAATTTTGATATTTTTTTAATTATTTTAATATTTTCAATTTTGTATTTTTGAACTTTTTTAAGTACCTAGTTTCTGTTTAATTAAATAATGTTAAGTTCACTACAGATACAGAACACAAATTTGATTAACATTTTGATGATTGTAACAATATAAGTTACAAAATAAAGTATGTACTGATAACAACAAATATTTATAGTGTGGTTGGGAGGGGAGTGACACAGGCGTGTGCTCTCCATAGACCTATAAACTATGGACAGCGCTTAGAGAGAGAAGTCAGGATACGATATAGTCGAGTGAGAAAAGAGACTAAGTAGTTTTTTGCAGTGTGCCTACTGCCAAATAAAAAATTGTGATACAATAAAATCTTGCCGATCGTTATATTTCATTGATAACGTGATACAATTGTGATTACTGATTTGTTTCAAACAGATTATGTTAAATGTAACAGACATCAAACTTATTTAAATTTTGAATGTTTGTGACATTTGTGTTTTTTTGAGTTTGTTTTTGAGTTTGAAAGTTAAATTATTGTGTTTACGATGGTTGTATCTTGCCGTGTTAAAGGCTGCAACTCCAAAGGTGGTGAAAATATTAAATTTCATAAGTAAGTACCATTAATTAAATATTATGTTCAAGAAGTTATAGATTTAAAGTTATAACATTACATTATTAACATAACTTACAATACTCTTAGCATTCCTAATGGAGATATCGGTGAAGCATGGATTTCATTTCTTACAAAATACAATCCATTGTTCAAACCAACCAAAACAACCAAAGTATGTGAGCTTCATTTTGACCCTAGTTTATATGAAATCACACCAACTAGTGTTTTTAAAACAAAAAAATTGAAAGAAAATGCTGTACCAAGTATTTATAATCAAGGTAAGTTTCAAATAATTATACATTGTATTTCTAGTTAATGTGTACAATGTATTAAAAATGTAATTTATATTTATTAGGTTCACGTAAATCATTATTTAATGATTCTAATGCGGTTTATGATTCTGATGAAGAGAATGAAATTGTTACGTTGACATTATCAGACTTAGATAATGAATCATCTGATCCATGTATTCCAGGTATGTTAGAACATAATCATCTTATTAATAAAATTGAATTACTAATTCATGATTGCATAAACAATCACTTACCATTTATTGATAAATAATGAACTAATGATCCCTTAAGCATGATTCATTAAATTTTATTTAACAATTTAGTTAATTGATTATCAAAAAAAACCCTGAATTCTTATGTTTTTATTTCAAACAGTTGTAGACACTAAAATTTCAAATCTTCAAGAATTTGCTAAACCCATTGAACGACAGTTGAATTTAGTTGAATCTTCTCCAGATAAACAAAATACAAATTTGTAAGCTATCTTAAGAAATTTAATTGTTACAATAATACTATATGTTATACTATATGTTAGTTATATGTCTTAATCATTACAGGAAACGTAAATGTTTTATGGGCGATTTTAAAGATCCTTCTGAAATTAATAGTCCTAACAGCAGATTAAAGTATTGGATTGCTTCACAATCAACTGTATCAAATCAAAAAAAAGTATTAAATACTTATATAAACAAAATTTGGATTTGAAAAAACGGATAAAGACCTTGGACAACTTAGTGGACCACCTGAAAAATGACAAAAAAGTTATATCTGACAATTGTTTCACTGTTCTGAAAGTATGTATTTTGTTTTATTATTCAGGCTTATGTAGTGCATGTGTTTAGATTTCTATTTTTACCTGCTTTTGCATGTGCTTGTTTTATATTAGGAATCATTATCATCTAGTCAACATGAAATG